>VZTF01006691.1:1761321-1896546 GCA_013397755.1 Cnemophilus loriae
CTCTGCCGTTTCCCTCCGCGCCGGAGGAGCGCCGCCGCCAGGGAGCCGAGGGCCAGGCTGTTCGGCACCAGCACCGACAGCTCAGGTGCACCGGCGGGATCGGGGAAAGAGGCGCCAACCCTTCCCGAGGCGCTGTGCCTCGGGGGGCTCCGGGAGAGGAGGAAAGTTGCTCCCTTTCCTGCAGCAAGCTCAGGAGCTACTGAACTGGCCTCACCTGGAAGGACTGAGCAGTTCCCACTTCTTCCATCAGGTGCCTTTGCCGCAGCAAAGCCACGGTATCCGGGAGACCACGGGGAGCAGAATAACACCCCTCCCCGCCCCTCCCGCCCTCGCCGCACTTCGCTTGTTATCTGCTCTGTCTCGCCGTGCCCCCGGGATCACAGAAGGATCTATAACTGTGATCTGTCACCGAGGAGAAGGTCGTGGGTGAACTCCCTTCCAGCAGGGCAACGAATCACTTTTCGACTGCTTATTATTATCGTGTTCTAAGACCAGCCCTTTCCTGCTAAACTTGGCTTGGGAGCGTACAGCAGGAGGGGGCGCGGGGGGTGGAGAGCCAAGCCCAACAGCATCTTGTGTGTTTGACTTTTTTTTTCCCCTCCCTCCTCCTTCCGTGAGACAGTTTGATGAATGCCTGCGAGAGGGGTATGATTTGCTGAGGCGCCTCTGGCAGGGCGGTGTGTGCGCGGTGTCAGCCCCGCCGCCGCCCCCCGTGGGGCTGTGAGCGGCCCGCGGCGGGGGACGCGCGTGGGAGCGGCTGCAGCGCTGCGCGGGCCGCCGCGCAGGAAGCGCTGCTGGGGCGGAGGGGGCTCCTCGGCCTCTCGCCGGGGGCTCAGCGGGGAGTCACGGCTTTGAAGGGGGCGAGGAGGAAGATAAGTAGCTCGCCCAACTCCGGCGCACCCTGAGCCCCTGGGTTTGCTTCGCCATCGCAGGGAGCGTGTGAAGAGGAGACCCAAGTGCCGCGTCTCCCGACCACCGACGGGTTAGCGAGGGACGGCCCGGGCCCGGCCCCGCGCCTAGCGAAGTTGCCTTCAGCCGCGGACCGGTGCCACCCGCCTCAGTTTGCCGGGGTTGTTTTCTTGACTTGGCTTTGGATAGAACGGACTTCGCTGTCTCTGCACCCTGAAAGTTGCCCGAGCGCTCCCTGCGGCGAGGAGGAGGGCGGCGCGCCCCGCGCCTCCCCGGGGCCGAGGCCGGTGGGCCCGGCTGGGCTGCAGCGGGCGGTGATGATGTGCGGCTGGGGGAAGCTCACCCTGTCCCTGGGGCTGCTGCTGGCGATGGCGGGCGCGGCGGCGCCGCAGCCGTGCCCGGCGCAGTGCTCCTGCTCGGGGAGCACCGTGGACTGTCACGGGCTGGCGCTGCGCGGCGTCCCGAGGAACATCCCCCGCAACACCGAGAGGCTGTAAGTAACCCGGCCGGGGCGGCGGCGAGCGCCCCTCGGCCCCCGGCTCCCTTCAGGGCTCCCGCCGGCTGGCGGGTTGAGGTGGCCCCCGGCGCCGGCCCGGTTTGGGGTCTCGACGCCCTTTGGGTGGGGGGTTTCTGTTCTCTTCTCCTGCTGCTGGCCGTGCCCGTTTCACAGCGATGCGCGGAGACGCGGAAGAGGTGGGCGCTGCTCCCAGCCGCTGCCTTTCATCCCGGGAAGCCGCGGTGAGCAGCGCGGTTCCCGCCTCCGTGGGGAGCGGGGGCGGGCACCACCGCGGTCAGAGGGGCGCCCCGGGGCGGCTGCGGAGCGGCCTCTCCCCCGCCGGCGCCCATTTCCCGTCAAACTTGGCTATTACGGCTCGCCTTCCCCAGGGCAGAGCCGGGCCGCGGCCCCGCCGCGCTCCGCGGGCGTGGGCAGGGAGGCCCCGGGGCGCGCAGCGCTCCCTCCCGCCGCGGANTGCCATAACGGTGATCCCTCCCTCCAGTCGCGTACCCGTGGCTGGGCTGTTTTCTAAATGTGGTCAGTTATTTATCACATCAGGCTGCCTTTCAGAGGGGTCCTGAGAGTGGAAGTGGTGTGCGCATTATTTCTTACTCTCTGAGAAGTCGTTTAAACGTTGGCATGTGAACGCGCGTCTGGAGTGGTGAATTTCACTCAGGAAGAGTATCAGGGACACATTTCTCTTGAGACTCCTGTGGTTTCTTTACAGTGGTGTTTTGGCCATATGTGGTATAAAACACCAAAAAAAAAAATACTACTTCTTTTTTTTTTCCCCAGCTACGTTGGGAATGAGCTGTAATTGTTAGAATAGCTTCCATGTAATACCACTTCCTAATGGTTTATCTCGTGAATTGCCAAGTCTGGTTTTATTTGTAGTGATTGGAATGGAAAGACATTTATATCTTAAACCCAAAAAGTTATGAAAAAGAGGCATATACTCCAGAAGAAAAAGTAGTATAGAAGTATGATCAGAAATGCTAGGGCCTAAATACACGTTTCTGTTGCTTCTGAACTTGCTTTGCATTCTGCAGTCAGTACGGCTTCCTGTGCAGCAAGTGGAAAACTTAGTTTTGGTAAAATCTTATTTCCCATCACTTACTACAAGAGTGTTAATGCTTGTTTGAAACCTAATGATTGTTATAGGTAGTTAAGTCCTGTGCCACCTTTTTAGCCATACTAGGAAATCTGAAAATTGCTTGAAATGGTGAAAATTGTCTTTATTTCAGTCACTTAATTTTGTAACAGTCAAATAAAGATTGTTGCATATATATAGATATACCTATATGTACTAAGTTTAGTGGTTTTCTAAATGCAGTTATAACCCCATTCAAGAGCTTTGGACTCTTCTATTGGTAAAGATTGTAGTTAACGATAAACATGAGCTTTGGAAAGGCAGGCAGAACTGAGTTACCAAGACTCTCTTGTTACAAAGTTTCAAACTACTGGTTTCAAGATAAACCTTGGTTCAGCTGCTTGGAAATCCGCAACTCACATGGTGTTAATTGTAGAAATGGTTCATTGCATTCATTTATGTCCCCTAACTTCTGAAAATGCTGTGCCCGTGAAAACAAACAAAACAATTTACAAATAGCTTTTGAATGTTTTAATTTTGCTGCTTACAAATTATTCTTCTTAGGGATCTTAATGGAAATAACATCACAAGAATCACGAAGACCGACTTTGCTGGTCTAAGGCACCTTCGAGTTCTGTAAGTTTAATCTTTCTCTCGTTGATAACTTTTAGGACTGATTCTACAGGTTGTGGTTACATTTCAGTTCATTAGCTGGATGGGTTATCACTTTCTAACTATTGTATTACTGTGTCTGAACCTAAAACCGCTCTGCCATGTTTTATACACTGTTATGCAGAAGTTAGCAATTCCCTTAAATAAAATTTCTTTAAATTTTTTTAATCTCTCCTTAAGGTTATGAGAGCTTGAGGACTTAATTTAGCACATAGCTTACAAGTAAGAGTTGCTAAAATTGGTTGAATAACCGGTGGAGTTATTTCAGTTTAAGGCTGTGAAGTTTATAGTTCACACTGAAAATGGGTACTCTCAACCAGAACTATAAGGGAATTAATTAAGAAAAAAGTTATTCCTTTACTGAATGTAAAAGCAAGTCCCAGGTGATTATTACTGCTGTTCTGTAGTTTCTGGACAAGAAGGAAACATTTCACCAGTGAAGTTGAAGAAATTGTTTGGTTGGTTTGTTTGGGTGGGTTTTTTTTTATTTGCTTTAAACAATCTTTTTCAAGCATTATCGAGGTTTTAAAATTTGGCGGCGGTTTGTGGTGGGTTTTTTTGTGGGTTTTTGGTTTGTTTTTTGTTTGTTTGTTGTTGTTTTTTGTTTTGTCTTTGGTTGGTTTTTTTTGTTTGTTTGCTGAAGGAAATATCTAACTACTTAGCTTATTTGTTAAGGCCGGTTCAATTTGAGCAAGTAGTCTTGTAAAATCCTTTCCCTTTTCTCTCTGAAATAAATACAACATTGTAGTAATTTTTAATTTTGTTACAAAACAGACCTACTGTTATGGTTACAGTCTCTGTGCAGTCTTTCGTGGTGTTGGGAGAAACACCAGTGATTCAGAGTTTGTTATTCTCATGTGAGAGTAGTATCGCCTTCATACTGTTTGACTGGAGTCTTATAACGAGCCGAAGGGCAGTGATGTGTGTGCATGTGCGCACACAGCGCGTAGGCATACGCGTAGCTTTTTAACGTGGGACTCTTTAAGTAAATGAGCAAATGTAATATCAATTCCTGTTTTTTTTACCAAGGCTTATTTTCCCTTTTTTGCGTATATGAACCCATGTAAATTGTTGGTGACAGGGATACAGAAGGTTAAAGTGGATATCACTCTAGAATAGGTGTTGTATTGTTTTAAAGAATGTGGCTGCCTTTAAAGGACCATTGTTAATGCAACAAGTTATCTCAGGGATATTAAAACTTACGTATAAAAATTTCTATGTTTCAGTCAGCTCATGGAGAACAAGATTAGTACTATTGAAAGAGGAGCATTCCAGGATTTAAAAGAACTGGAGAGGCTGTAAGTATTTTTAATTCTAAAAGTATCAACTTTTGCGGGGTCAAATTAGTTGTGTGTCAAGGTACTCAGGCTTCAGATTTTTAAAATACTTTTTTTAAACTTGGGACTTCTAGCCTTACTGAGAAGTAAGAAATTCTCAAGCAGTATTTAAGGGACTCTGTTGGGGGGGGAGCATTCAAGAGCAGTCCGGATTCAAAGTGCAAACTGCAATTGTCTTGTAGGAAATAGTTTGAATACTATCAAATATTTTCACTTTAATCTTGAATATACAAGGACTTTTGAAAACACAAATACACCAAAAGAAGCCTGTTCTCTGACCTATAGTGTTAGGTGTTAGTGTTAGATGTTTTATACGATGTCTTATTGGAAGTAACTATTGGCTATAAAGTGTTGTCTTGTTACATAGCAGTAATTGAATTCTATTCCAGTTTTTGTATGATGAAAGCTTTTGCAAAGGCTTGGAAAAATACGAACTGTTAGTTTTCAAAAATAATTTGAATTTGGATTTGAAAAAAAAGATTGAGTTCTGTGGGGAGAGAAGATGGAGCAGAGATGGGAGGACCTTATCCAGTGAAGTTGAAGTACAAACACCTGCTTGGTTGCAGTGAGACCTAGAAAATGAGTAATTCCCAAACTAGGTTTCAGTATGTGCCTTCTTATTTTGTTACACTTCAAATTAAAATATATTTTTTAAATGTATTGTGGGACTTGGGCCATCTGACTTGTTAAAGCAGGATGCTGATTGTTGGACATAGTTTTAGTGTGGAGCCTGGAAAGTATTAATATATATGTTCCTGTAGAACTTGAGTCGTGTCTTCATTATTATGCATCTTAATTGTTGCATTTTTGTTATGTCACCTTTTCTTTAAGCATGCCTCTGAGGTCTTGTGTAGTGTTTCATTTGCTGCTGCTCTAACTTTATAAAAGTACTTCTACTTTACTCCACTGAAAAGCAGCACTGGCTGGAACATAGTTTGTCTTATTATAGTTGCTTTTTATCAACAGCTGCTGTGTGTTTAAAACAAGAACCTCCACAAACCATTATGGTTTGGTTGGTCATTTAGACAAAGCTATTCAAGACACTTAGTAACCACCAGTGTAATTATGATATTTCTATAGTAGTTGAAATATTATGTACTTGAGATAATTACCTCATTTTTTCAAATAAGCCAAAGTAACTTTTTGACCTAAAAAAATGAGTATTATTATATAGTACAACTTTTTTTAAAATAAATTTTAATGAGATCAATTGCTCTTTGGAAAAAAACTGGCTGTGCATTTCTAAGTTGTATTAAAACACTTAATTCAATGCTTTTTTACAATGTGTTTTCAACTTTGTACAAAGTATGAGGATTTAAAACAGCTTTTCCTTCTGAGGGATATAGTGGAATAATATATACACATTCCTAAATTTGGTTTATGATGTCTAGATAAAAAAATTAAACAGCGGTGTAGTTCATATTGCAGAGGTAAATACACATATATGAAACATGAACAAACAGTAAAAGATCCACACTTTCACTGTGAATGTGGTTTGACACTGAGATACCAAATGCTTACAAAGTTTTAAAACAGTTTATCAACAGCCTTATTTCTTAATTATATCAAAGTAAGACCTTGCTATGTGATTTATTAACAAATTTCAAAAAACTTTTAAACTTGTGTCATAATATCAAGCCATTTACTGTTTATATTTCTGAAGTATAGGATTGTTTTACCAGAGAAAAATGAACTTCAGTAGTTAAAACTTGTCTGATGTGTTTGTATTGTGCCATTACATTATTTCATTTTTTCTTTGGTTTTTCCCTTGATAATTGAAAAACAATAGATATTTTCCATTTACATAAGATACTAGTTCTGAAGAGAAATTGTGATACTTTTGGCTACTTTGTGGGTTATGTTTGTTCACCCTTCAACAGGCAAACTATGCTATCTGAAAGTTTAGTTATTTAGACCTAGGAAGTTAGATTATGTTTTGTCTTCAGAGTTATACTACATCTGCTCCAACACTTGTCAGTTTCTTTAATTTGCTGGAATTTGTGTTAGGTGTGTGGGTGACTTGTAATCTGAATATATATGCAGGATGTCTTTAAACTGCCTCAGCTGTTGGCTAAGAGCAAATATTTCATATTTGTGGGGAAAAGCTGAGAAAATTCTTCTTGTTTACAACTGCCAAGTCCATCTGATGAAGGCGCATTGTTATCTGACAGCCAATTCATCTCCTTGGGATTTTGAAATCCAAAATGATTTCTCAGGAAACCTGTGGGTACTTTGTTCAAGTATTCTCTTTTATACATTAAATAGCAAGCACTTTAAAGCTTTTTAATTTTTTTTCAGTGTGTAAGTGTAGGGTGTCGTATTTTCACTCTGAGTGTAATGTGCCAAGCTGCTGTTGAAGAATACCTGATGCAGACCTCTTAGTGTGCAAGCAGAAGGTATAAGAGAACTTTACTGCAGCTTAAATGAACTCAATTTGATTTAGAAGACTGTTTACATGTAATACTGCTTACGTTGAAATAGCTTGTGCTAGTGTGTACAGGCTGAATTTTAAAATCTATTTCCTGTTCTTCAGTACTCTTTAAAGTGAACAACAGACTTTCACAGTAGTTTCCCTTCAGGGAAAAAACAAATGCCCATCTCTCTAAGTGAAGCGGTGGGGGTTTTTTGTTGTTTGTTTGGGTGGTGGTTTTTTTGTTTGCTTTTAAGGGTTTTTTTGTTTGTTTGTTTTTAACTGGAATTTCAGTTACAAAATTTTTTTTAGACCAGTAACTCTGATTTCCAAGGAACTGTTTGGTTGGTTAATGAGTTACTTGTGAATACTTGTTTATAGGTCTGATAAATCAAAATGCTGGGTATCCTCAGCTCCCTTTAATGGAAGGGAAGACCTGAAACACTTTGCTAAATAATTCTCAGAGAGAAGAAACTTTGTACCTCTTCAGAAGAGATCTGCTTAAGATTGATTTTATTAAATCCATGAAAATCTGTCAGGAGGTTTCTCCTATAGCTTAATAAAACAACAGCATATCTCTAGTACACTAGGTATGTAGGTTAGTATGTACACCAAGCTATTTAGACCTAATATGCTCCACAATGGGAATTTGTGTCACACCAGTGTAATTGTAGAAGTGCAATGGAACCCAAGGCTACAGTAAATATTGCTGTAACAAGTGATTATTACTACAGCAGCCTATATTAAAGTGAAAGTATTCAGTTTGCAATAAGTGATTGTGTAGCTATGCCTGCTCCTGAAGAAATGGGAGAGAAAACAAGGTGGAAATTAGCAACTTCACAAGTTTTAAGTTTGTAGAAACTTTAGTAGCTGAAGAAACACTGGTGAGGTTGATATTGCTGTAAGCATTTTAGATGGATACTTGTGTGAGAAGTCTTCTAGTCAAATAAATGGCTATACACTGCAGTGTTCACTTAGTTCCAGTCTCTGACAGTCTTGAAGGCTTTTACGGGCTGAAATCTTAAGGCTCCAGTCCAAGCCAATTTGGTACAACACTGCCTGAGCTGGCAAGTCTGCCACAACTATGGTTTTCTTCACAGACTGGATACTGAACAGAAGAATCGCATGGTCTGTTGTGTTGCGTAGATGCTGTGTCCGCTGAAGCAACCCTCTTTGATTGAAAAATGGGCTGTATGCATTGCAGTTCAATTGAGCTGGTACCTTTGAGTACATCCTGAAACAGTGCTAAAAGCTCTTGGACTAATTACAGTGTTGCTTGTCTTGTATTTACATCTCGCCTCTGCAAGACTTTCTTTATTAACTGGTAACTTATATGAGCCCATGTTCTTGAGCAGGGCCTCTAAAGGGTATAAGGCTGTTCAGTACATGGCAAGTCCCATAGAGAAAGGATTAGATGTGGCCTGTTACATTTTGTGAGCCTCTCTCACAGAGACCACAGTTGTGTCAGCAGTGGTTTTCCATATGCTTCATGGCAGGAAGACAAAAAGGGTCAAGACATGGAGGATTTTCACAACACTTATGAATTTTCAGAGACCACTGCTTATTATGGGGGACAAAACCTTTTCGAAGCTATTTCTTACGAGAATGTAAAATTTAACACTTGTTTCTTCTTTCTTCATAAAGCTGTCATCTTGGGTGTGATGTTTATAATAGTTTGAAATAGTATCTTAAGAAAGGAAGATGAAGATAAACTGAAAGTTTCTACTTTATGAAAACTAACACTACTAGACATAGCTTTAAAAATTATTTTTATTAAGTATAGGCCATTGTTATCCTCAAGTTCACCTCATTCTGTCGTTGCAAATACGGCTCAAAATATGCCAGTGTTTTTACAAGTTATTGTCATCTGGAGGGAAGTATAAAATTTTGTTGAAGACAGCTGCCATAGACTGTTGAACCAATTCTATAAGAAGCTACTTAAATCTAAAATTTCTTTACAGTTCCGTGTACTCCAGAAAGAGAGGGTTGTCACGTTTTGAGGGCTAAATATACTCTTCACTTGTTTACAGAGAAGAGCAGTTACCTTTTCATTTATTAAAAAAAAGAGGCTGATAGGAAAACTTTTCAATCATAATTTTTTCCTAATATGTTTTTTAAGTCTAGTAGTTGGGATTCCAGCTCTTACTATGCTAAGGCTATGACATGGAAAAAATGCCAGAATACGAGGAGTTTACAGCAATAGTTTCAAAACTACTCACTTTTTTTCGTTCTGTATTTATGAATAATCCATTGAAGGAGCAGTATGTCTCTAAAATGCTAATTTAGGGTCTGATTCTGCAGACATTTACCATGTGAATAACTTGGTTTGCATGAGTAGTCTCACTGATTACCCTGTAAGGAAGGTTACTTGTGTGGCCTAAAAAGTTTCCAGGCCAAGCCTCTATATTTTTGATACTCAAATTAATATATTTTATTTTTAAAATGTCCATTTATTATGTTAACTGTTCTGAAGTGTTACCTGTGTAGACTTAAAAAAGCCAAACTACAAAAGAAAAAATCCAACCTGAAACCCCACAAAAAAGGAAAAAAGAAGCCACCAATCCCTACGAAACCTATTTCTGCTGAAAACTAGTGTGTAGATGAAATGTTACTCTCAAAGGAATAACTGCAACTTCTGAGTTGGTGTCTGTGCTAAATACCCCCACCATACATCCCCAAAAAACAGCCTTGCTGAGCTACGTGATGTCAGTAAGATGAAATCATGAGTTCAAGAAAAGAATGCTGTAAGGGTTGAACATCAGGTTGGTACATGAAGTAGCTTTTAAACTGAAAGCTATCTGTTGTATTTTCATGTTTTTAACAATGCATTACTGAATGATGTAGAAAGAAATATTTCAAGAATTAAATGTTTTGTTACAGTTCATTGATTTTTCTAAATTTTTGCAACACAGTTCTAAAATGACAAACTGAAGAGTTGTCTCTACTTGCTATTTATTTGGGCTCCATCTCCACAAATACCTAAAAACAAGTTATTCAAAGTTAAAATGAAGAGAGCACTTACTTAGGTGTGCACTTGTGAGTGTTTGAGTAGTATGGAAAGTCAGTATTGTTTTGTACATGCTGTGGATGAACAATTTGAAACTTACAGATGTGCCATAGCACGGAAGGAAAAGTATATTTCAACTACCTAGTTTCAAGGAAAAGTTCTTTCTACTTTGTAAACAAACTGTAGTACTAGGTGGATTTCTTTTCAGGATACAAATCAGTACGTGAAATTACTGTGTGCAGCTTCAACTGCAGCAAGGGCTTAATTATAACCTCAAAACAAAGGAGATCATCTTGTCCAAAATATTAAATGGGCTTCAATAAAATGAAGTGGGGTTTAGCTGTATTTCATGTATTACAGGGTTAGAGTTACCCATTTGAGCTCTAACCTAGTCAGATAAACATGGTAAACAATTACATTGCATTTGTAGGTTTTGAAATTATAAAATAAAAACTGACTTAGGAGTTACCATGATCTCTCAATGTATGGTGCTTTACAGAACATCTCATCTTACAAAGTCATGCATCGCAGGGTAGACTAAGAAATAAAATGTTCCATCTAGGATAAAAACAAATACAGTTTGTCTTGGGCATAACTGCCCAGCAGGCCTGGGCATATATCAAGGGCATTAACAGCTTCTTTGAAATAGGCTAGATGAACAAGTACTGTTCTTTCTGTCTCGTCTAGAAAACGGCCACGCTATATTATGTGTATGCTCTTTCTTAGGGTGCAGACTTACTGAATCACTGATAGGAAAAAACATACTGTCCCGAAATTAAAATAAACCTATGTGCTAACTTTTCATTATGTATTGATGTGTGGCATGAGATTGCACTTTTATTCCAATTAATTGACTATCAATGAAATGTAAATTCCAAGTAGGAAAATACTTTCCAAAGAAGAATAGCAATATTTTCTGTGATTCTTTAAGTGTGAGCTGCCTCAATAAATTAATCCCAGAATAAGCAGGTTTGGGCTGAACTTTTTTTTTTCTGGGTTTTGAATCTGACAATATATAGTCATTTCAGTTACAGAAGAGAAGTGTCAGAAACCTTGGATTTCACTTCTGTGAAGCTATATGATCAAAATTTAGGAGCAGGGACTTCTGGAAAAAAATGTTACCTGTCATCTGTTTTTATGATGCAGTTTTGTGTTTTTAGCTGAAGCCAAATATGGGCGTTTTTTCCCAACTTACAGACACTTAGGTGTAAAGTGTAAAGGCTAATGTGAAGTTTTAGCATCCCTGGCAAAAATTCTGTTACCAGTGGAACTACTGTTCTGGGAATCATTTATATCGCTATCGTTCCTAAAAGCACAGCCGATAAATGAACAATATTTCATCTTGTGCTTGACTATAACCTGTGTCAGTGAAATCAGTTTTTTAGGGATAAGACCTTGTGTTATATAGTATAGAAATTTTACTGAGCTCTTCGATTGAGTTCCTAGCTCTTTAGCTGAAAGTTAGTCTCCAGTTTCTTTTCTCACTGAATGCTGGTCTTCATTTTGGTATGAAAGTTCATTACTGAAGTCTGAGAACTAATTTTTTTCATTTGGGGTGCATTCTGAATGGTTCTGACTACTGCTGCTGGGAAAGTGTAGGTTCGAGTACCTAAAACCTGTGGGGTTATGCATGTGCTTGTTTTTTAAGGCTGCTTGATGTTATGTTTGTCTCCTCCCTGTCACATTGGTACTTAATTACCTGTGTAGCTTCAGTCTGAATGTATGAGCATTTGAAGGGTTAATACCTTCACACAGGTGTTTGATAGGTAACGGAAGAATAATGAGCTCAGGTAGAGAATACCTGGTTTTGAACGGCCCTGAAGGGGGTGAACAGTTATTCCTTGTTAATCACGGATGTGAAAAATCCTTCCTTTAGCTAGTCTTACATAGTTTAAGGGCAATGCACCACACATTCCTCCTCTTAGAACAGGGAGGAGACCATAAAGCCTGCGGTGTTAATCACTTACCAAGGGAATGTGGGACTATCTTACATGAATTATACTGGCCTCCTGTATTTCTAGTTTCTTAAGAAAAAGAATAAAGAAATACTACTGTAGTTATTCTGTATTAGTAGGCTTTTGTCCAAGTAACTTCAAGTATCTTCTTTAAAAATGTCTGTTGAATCAGAGATACATAAAGGCTGTCTTTGAAGACAGTATTTAAAAAGATGCAGTGTTCTGATGGAATTTAAAAAAAATCAAGTTATAGCTACATTTTGATTACAGAATGCTACAAAATATTTGGTAAAACTCCTAAGTCCAAGAGCTATGTTCTTCTAAAAGCCTTGTCAGTACCCACTATTTACTTTTATTATATTTTATTCCTCCGAGTGTCTTTTCTCATGGGACTCCTTTTATAGGTCTAGAAGTCAAATTGCAGTGAGAAGTCCTGTTTGCTCTTTGCAGACCTTTTTACGAATTCCAGGGCAGGAAGGCTGTTTATTTTTCCCACATCTGTTTTGTGCTCATCCTTTGTGGCATTGTTTGCTGGATGCTCTTCTTTCTTGCTTCCTCTGAAATGGGTAATTTGCACTGTTGCAAAATGGTGAAACTAAATCTGATTCTGCAGAGCTGTTGTAACCAATGTTTTTGTTTCAAATGGTATTTTGTGTTCAGAAGCTATTTTAAATGGATTCTATAGAGCACTGGTATTAAACTTACAGCTATACATTTTAGTTTTAGTCTGTTAAAATCATCTTTATCTGTTGTGGAGCCAGTTCAATATTATTTTAAAATACTGATTTAATATTAAGTGGCCACAGGTGAAAATTGACTTGTCATTACATTTTAATATAGCATATTTGAAAGATTATCTAAGATGCTCCTTATTTTGATTGCAGAAACCACACTTCTATCTGAATTTTACCGTTAAACTCCAAAATGTATGAGGGATCTGGCTACAACTTCAGTGACTCATACTGTTATACTACCTCATTTACTATGAAGAGCACGGTTGAAACTTCATCAGAAGAAATGTTTTATTTTCCTATTTTCTTTTGTAGTATGTAGTTCATTGTGCTGGCTTGTCTTTAATAATAGTCAAGACCAGTAATTAAATACAATGTGGCAAAGTCTCCCTTAATTTTTTTAAGGCACACTAGCCTTTCTGACTTTAGTTTGGCAGGATGTCTGTAGAGGTGATATAGATAAATACTTGAGTGAAAACTTACTGTGGTAACTGTGTGCCAGAAAGACAGTTACAAGCCTATCAGGACTATCTGCAGGCCTTTCTTGTCTTTCTGAATAATCTGTTCAAACCCTAGCTTAATTCCGTCTACTAGATCAGCTTCACCTCCCTTCTTTCTTTGCCTTTGTTTTTTTTCTTGGAAGTAATCCCAGGTATTATCAAAATCATCCTTGTTTCATCTGATAGTTGAACCTCTGTTACTCTATGGAGGTTTTATAACTTCTGTTTCCTTCTTTATGGTGTACTTTATAGAATAAAATCCAATGAGTGAGCTTCACAAGATTGTGGAGGCTTGAAGGAGTCTCTGTAGATTGTCTAATTCCCTGCCACAAATTAACTCAAGGTCCATCAGAGCATGTGGCTGCAGGCTGTTTCCAGTTGGGTTTTAAATGTCTCCAGCCTGTCTGGGCAACCTATTTCAGTGTGTGACCACCCTGACAGTCAAACAGATTTCTTAAGTTGAAATACAGTTTTCCTGGACTTTGATTTGTACCCATTGCCGCTTGTCCTTTTACTTTGCACCCCTGAGAAGAGTCTGGCTCAGTCTTCCTTATGTGGGATGGAAGTGAATCACTTATTTATACACATGGAGTATTTCTACACACTGAGATATCTCTGATACTTTTCCTCCTCAGGCTAAGCAGTCACAGCTCTCTCAACTTCTTCCAATGTGACAGGTGCTTCAATCTGCCTCCTTAGTGGTCTTAACAGTTCTTCCCTGGACTTGGTCCAGCATGTCCCTGTCTCTCGTAGTGGGGAGTCCAGCACTGGGCACAGCTCTCCAGATGTCTCTCAAGTGCTGATTGCAGGGGAAGGACCACATGCCTTGACCTGCTGGCAACACTCTTATGATTACAGCCCAGCATGCTGTTGGCCTTCTATGCAAGGGCACATTGCTGGCTTCAGTTTAATTTCTTATTCACCTGCACCCTAGGCTTTTCTCTTTGGTGGTTCTCCAATGTGTGCTGGTGCATGGGGTTATTCTTCTCCAGGTTCATGGCTTTCCATTTCCCGTTTGTTGCCCTTCCCAAGTTTCCTTTTCAAGCAGTTCTCCAGCCTGTCTGGGTTCCTCTGACAGGCAGTGCACACACCTAGTGCATCAGTCATTCTTTCCAGTTTTGTATCATCTGCAAATATGCTGAGGGTGCAATGTGTCCCATCTTCCAGACTGTGAATGAAGTTTTGAACAGTACTGGTTCCATTACTGACCCCTGGGGTACATCACTAGTGACTGTTCTCCAAATGGACTTTGTGTCCCTGACCACAGCTCTTTGAACTTGGCACTTCAGGCAGTTTTCAGTCCACCTCACCATCTGCTTTTGTAGTCTGTACTCTATCAGTTTGCCTGTGAGGATAGCCATTATGAATGGCAGTGTCAGAAGCTTTACTGAAGTCAAGATAAACATCTACTGCCTTCCCCTCATCTGCCAAGTTCCTTATTCATTGTAGGAGGCTACCAGGCTGGTCAGGCGTCACTTTTCCCAGTGCTAAATCCATGCTGACTACTCCAGTCATCTTCTTGTCCTTGCTGTGTCTAGAATAGAAATAGCTTTTATTTTTCTCTATCGCCTTCCTGGGCATTGAGATGAGGCTTCCCAGCCTGCAGTTTCCTGCCTTTTACTGTGTTTTTCATACTTTTTAGTGCTGGAGGCAGAATTAATAAGAATAATGACCAACTATTTATGGAAATATCCTTTTTGTTGAAACAGTGAGGAATACAGAAAACAGCAGTCTTAGTTTCTGTCTTTTCTTCTTAGTGAAAAAAATGCTTTGAAAAGGCAAAGTGAGTATAGACTCTTGCCAGTGCAAAACACTGTTCTGCACAATGTAGGGAGAATTGATTGTGGTAGGAGAGGAGTGTGGTAATTTTGGACTTGACATCAAACTCATGGGAGAAGAAAATGAAGGACAGAAAATACCTTAGGTTTCAAGTAGTGTACACTAGTTCAATGTAGTATGATAGCTAAGAAGTACCTTTCACTGCTTCCTACACAAATAAGAAACTGAGTTTGCAGTAGTGTCCTGCTTCCGTTCAGAATTAATTTTTTTCTTACTGAAACAAATATCTAATTCGTATTTGAAATTAAATGGGGAATAACTTAGATACCTTTTTTAGCTAGTCACTATTTAGCCTGAAAAATGGAGTCCTGCTTAAGTGGTTCTTGAACTGGGGAAAACCTTCTTGGACATCCAAATGCTGTAAGAACGGCCTTGAACTTCTCAGATTCCAGTTTTTACTCATGTGGTTGGTGAATTTGATATTGTTAGGCTTAATGAGATTATGAGTAGTTTGACTAGAGAAATTCTCTTTGCAGAGAATTCTTAATGGAAAAACTGGCACAATCTTCTGCTTAGCTCTTAGTTCTTGGGCTTTCCTCTTACTTGATGACATGCAAGTCACATTAACAGACAGCAGTTGCCAGATGTGTTGAAGTTCAGCAGATTGTGGCTTTGGACATGGATGCACAAATATTTTCTGCCTCTGGCAGATATAGCACAATGTTGTTTGTAGAAAAGTAGTGATTTGCCTTCCTTTCAGATGTAAGTCTGAGTTAAGCTCTCTATAATTTCTCTTTTGAGGCAATAGCAGTCACTTATTCTGATGTCTCTTATTCTGACCCTATACATTAGGGTCAGATTTTTAGGAGATCATACTTAAACCAGCCTATGGAAATGATTTGGGTGCTGTGCACTAGCTTTCTGTTTTGATGTACTTGGATAATTTTGTAGGTGGCTTCTATATTTCCTGAACTCATAAAGCCTGAACTGATGTTAGACCTTCCCAGAGGATGCATATCCTTGTAACATCTTGGAACTACTTAAGTTCCAAGCCTCGTGGGCTTAGTTGTGAGTAGAAAGTGCTCCTGTGTGAACACACAGAGGTTTGATTACTGACATGTTCTTCCATTTTAAATTGAAATGTAATGTAAACAGGCTTTTATGCTTTTAAAGTTTCTGTATATTTTGCAAATGAGCTTCAGTGAGCTGTTACATGCTATTTTTGAATGGTTGTAATAGTAATTTCCTCTGCTAACAAGCAGAAGATGTGGCTATGCTCCTTTGAAGAAGACAATTTCTGAGCTGAACAGTGCTGTGTGCAGATAGTGTATGTACTTCTCTTGGCTAACTTAGAAGGAGGAATGAAAAATAATGAGTTCTACTGTCAATAATCTCGTATGAGTTGGAATCCTTCTATCCTTTTTCCTGAAGCAGTGGTGGTGGAATAAAATGCATCTGTGCCTGTATTTAGAGATTTGGAAGGCTCTCATTGTCTATGTACCCAATGGGATAGGCTGTTTCTAATTAGAGAGTACAGCTGATTTATAACTTACTTGGAACAGCTTTTAACTTCAGTTAGTTCTCAAGTTATCTTTGAAGGCTTCTTTTGTCCTACAGGGTCTATGGGTAGAATTGCATCTACTTGAACTAAAACTCATTGGAAAATTACTTAGGTGGGACAAAATAGTAGCCTTCCAGTACTTGTGAGGTGGTTATGAAAAAGCTCAAGCCAGGCTTATTGCTGTGGTGAGCCAACAAGCATAAATCAAAGTGGGAAGTGTACACAGTACACAAGGGCAAAACTTCTTCACTGCGAGGACAGTCAAGCACTGGAACAACTCCTTTGCCCGCTCTACAGTCCCACACACCTCTGGCTGTATGTAGTTGATATAGTGGGATCAGAAACAAGTTACAGTGAAGGCTGTACCAAGTCTGAAACAGATGGGTGTGAATTATAGCAATTGCAGATGATTACATTGTACCCAGTGCAATCAAGATTTTTTTTTTCTTACTTCCTCCTCCATGCATGGTTGCTACTGGATCATAGTTATTGTGGCTGAAAACTTGAGAGAGACATCAGGATGGATTTGTGGCATGGCCAGACTTCAGTGGGTTAGGATATGTTGCTACTGGGAACGTAATGTGCTCTCGCTGCAGTGTACCTCTGTCTGTTGTCACCTCCATATCCTCTGGCTGCATGCAGAAGACAAGTAAAACTCAGATATATACCCATTTCAACTAAAATAGCCTGTTGTTTAGAACCACTAGCTCAAATCAAGCCACATTTTTTTGCTTACCTTAATGTTCTCTGCTTCAATGTGTTACTTATTCTTTGTCTGCTCTTTTTATCTGCCTGTTGGTATTGAGCTTCCTTTAATGAGTATTTTCATTTGTCAAAGATATTTTTTCTTTGTCCTTAAATCCTTTTGTATACTTCTACCATCATTTTACTTTGAAGATGCTTTTCTAGTCTTCACTGTGTCTAGAAGACAGAGCTCTGGGAGTTTCAAGCTGAAGTATTTGAAATACTTTGTATACTTTAGGTAGTATATGGACTTTGCTTGAATTCATCATGAAGAGCTCAAAAATTTACCGGTGTAAGTTTGCCCAATCTCTTCCTAAAGATGCATTCAGCAACAGAAGAAAAAGAAATTATGTATATTTGAATTGCAGCTTGAAAGGATTATATGATACTGGAGCCTCATCCATTTGTTTCTGGACACTACCAAAGGACTTTACAGTCCAAGTTATTACAATGTTAGAAGAGATTGTTCAGTACATTTTCTGTTGCTCACACCACTAATGCTTTGTCTCCTCAGAGCTCTCTGCTTGAGAAACACAAATATTTGTAGCTCAGTTGGAAAAGTGAATGAATAGTAGCAGTTTGGAATATCTCATCACTGTTTCTTCAATGCTTCAGTTTGAGCTTCATGTCAGTTCTGGGAGAGTAGTTCAGTTGGTGAAACTGAAATTCCTCTTCTCACATTGGCCCAGGGGAAACATGGCCTGCTAGGTAACTGTGCTGAAGTGTCTGCCAACACACATTGAAAGATGTAGTGGAGTGTTTCTGGTTGTTTTTACTGAAACTAGCTGTAGCTCTTTAAAACCTAGAGTCTAGGATTCTGTGATCCACTGTGCTTACCTTGGGTTTCAGCTCCAGAGAGAAAGGGGATCACATCTTCCTCGCTCTCATTGCATTATTTTTGTGTGCTCTGGATAGGTGTTATTTCAGAAAAAATTAAGCATCAGGTCACCTGAAAAAGTGGAACTTTTGGGAAACCATGTAAAATAGTGAACTGTTTTAAAATAGTAATGCATTTTCTGGACTCCTTGTGTGGCTCTTTCCAAAGATTAGAAACTCTTTGTGGTGACTTTTGAATGGGAAACTGTTGTGTACTGTGATACTAGACTGTTGTTTCAGACTTGCTCTGCATACTTTTTCCCATTCACTTATGTTTTCATAGCATTTTTTTAGACAGAATTACCTACTGTAGTCTTGAAAAATGTATTTCAGTGAAGTCTAGTTCATAAAATCTCCATATAGAAAACTCAGCAAATTGACTCTTTTAAAAACATTTGCTATAATGTGTTAGATGTAAAGAGTAGCTGAAGCCTCTTTCTGAAGTATAATAAAAGACATATTTCCCATTATTGCCTTCATGAAAATTAGTAGTATTTTATGTTCTTGGTTGCAGGCAATAAGGAATGGTCAAAATTTTGGCAGAGAAAGCTTAGTTATAAAAGAAAATTCAGTAAGTGGGATGAAGCTATTAAAAATAAAAAATACGAAATACAGGACTCCTAAGAGATCAAGAATTTATCTTGTGTATTCCTTCAATCTATGTAGCGTTTAAAAAACAACTATTTTAATCTTGTGAAAGGCAGAGTAAAATCGTCTGTTGAAACACTAATTTGAAGTGCCAAGCTCACATGGTAGAAACTGTTGAGACATGAGGGTAGTGCTATTTATTGCTAGTTTAAGTAATGAAACTTGATTTATTGTCCATAACTTGGATTTGAAAGTCTCTAGAGTGGCAGATGCATCAGTATGTTAAAGGTATACTCAGCTGTGTGGGGTACATGAAGTACAGGTAATAACAGAAACTCCTGATCAAAGGTATTCACTCTTTGTATAAGATGTTGAATAGTAGAACAAGGATTTTGCCTGTGAAGCATCCTTCTGAGTGATGCTGTGTGTCCGTGTAAGGCTGTTGTTGCATTTAGTGAAAGGCAGCCTGCCTGACGAACTTGATCATCAATTAATATTATGCCATTGTACTACAGAGCCTTTTTTGTGTTATACAAAACTTCTGCAAAAATACAGATACTGAGTAATTTTATTGCCCTTTCAGTAACAGCTTTTCATTATTGTCTTGTGTCCAAACTGAATAGAGCTATTGAGAAGTATCAAGAGAGATTTTTGTCCTGAACAGCTGATTACATACTGACTTTAAAGTCTTTACCCTTCATGTTTTTTGATGTAATTTTGGATCTGTAATCATGGACTTAGTGGTTTAGGTCTCTATTTAGCTAAGAGAAGCAGTGAATGAATTTTATTTCTTTTTTTTACTTACTCATTTGTTCATTTGTTTCATTTTCAAAATCTCTTTGGATTGTAAATATAACTTAGTTTAAAACAATTGTCTTCTACTTCAGTTTTGTGGTCTTGGCATATACTTTTATTCATAAATTTACTAAAGGTCAGCAAATGTCTATTTTTAAGTGATCTTATTTTGAAAATGCAGTAGATGCAGAAACAGTAGAGTGTATCACTTTCTTGTATTTATGTAGGGATGGTTTTCTTCTCAAGTAATCTTCAAATCAGAAGTCTTCCCCTAGTCATTAATTTATAGTTTTATCTTTTTTTTTTATATGGAGATTTTTATTCTACTAATTTGGAAATGTGACTTGCAAGATCACAATCCAGATTTTTTTTGTTGTTGCTGGATTAAGAATTTTTTCCTAATTATTAAAATGCATTGTCACTCATCTCACTTATCCTAGTAGTGTAGTTTTTCCTTTTCTGGTTCTTTCACTCTAAATTTTCTTTAATCTCTAAATGCATGATTTATATCTCCTCTGCTTAGAGAAATCAGGATTCCTGATGCTTGACTAACAGAAGGGAACCTGACATTAAAACTGGAGAATTATGGATACCTAGAATTCAAAAAGTTGACTGCTTGCTTATGACTTGAAGTATGGTAGCAAACCTTTGTGTGCATAAAAATATTTCTCAGATTATTTCACTCTCATAAGTAATCGCATTGAGCTTTAAGGGAGCAATAACTAAGTGAACTAAACCGTGGAGCTATGTAAAATTGGATTTTGAATGTCTGTGTGTATCTACATGGGAATTTCTGGAAAAACCTTTAAACTGGAAAGACCTTTATACGGAACAATATTTATGGAAAATTAGCCCAGAGAGGCTAAACAGGCGTAATTATTTAAGTTCAGCTCTAAGACTAACAAACAGGAAAATCTGAGCCTTTATGAAATTCTAAAACTTAATTTTTCAAGACTGATGTCCGGTATATTTTTTCACCTTGTGGAATGTCTTGATAGCAGTCTATCGATGTAGTGTAACCACTGTAACAATTATATTTTTATATCTATATGTGTATATATATGTATATATCAGATAGTCCCATGCAGTCTGGTTTCCACGAGTGCCTTGAATTATTGTATTGATGAGCATCGTGCATTGCAAACTGTGACTTGTGATAAATTTTCTGCGACATAACATTTTTTTCCAGTAGGTTGCTTTGTTTGAATGGCAGGTGGCACATGTGGTGCATTGCTTAAAAACAACCAAAAAGCTGTTTTGAGCTTGACTGCTTGACTGGGATGTCTGTGAGCTCCAAGGCTGTCACTTACACACGGTAGAAAGAATAATCTGCATTGTATGTTAAGGAAAGATCATGAAGACAGAATATATTTGCCTTGGCTAGTGGTTGTTCTGTTGTCTATGGGTATAATACAGAGGGCTTTGATCTTGTCACCTCAGTCTGAGCAGCTGTGACCCTGGTCAGCATGCTCAGTGAGAATCTTCCTTGGCAAATGGTCACCTTCCAGATTTCGGTTGCAGTTTTTTCTTTTGTACACTGTCTTATGTACAACTGATCGGGTTCTATTTTTTTAATTTAGCTTCCTCAAAGTGCCTGTATTTACAGTTGAAGAGAAAAAACTGCATGAAAAAGCTTCCTTGTAATGCCAAATATAAGCTGTGACTCCTTGGGTTTTTTTGACTTCTACTTGATCAGGGTTTCTGTAACACCTTCCTTTGCTTTTTAAAATTTACATAAATAGGTTATATGGATCTTTAGTCATAATATTATCTGGTTACTGAAAGTGTATACATTTGATACATGCTCCCTTGAATGTTTTCATGGTCACAAAATGTCTATTTGCTTCATTATACTAAGAGGAATGTAGAGTTGGTAGGGAATTGTATTTGCACTGCTGATTTTGTATTTCTAGCTTTCATGTTGTTTATGCAGGATGGAGTCTTGACTTAGTGGTTGGTTTGCACTGCAGAGATTCAAAATCTTTCATAAAATAGGTAATATGGTCTGTTGGGGGAAACCAGAAAATGTAATTAGTCCATGGTAAATTTACTACTGGACCATGTCTCCGCTAATGGACCTTTCTGGTCTTTAAAATCAGCTTGTTACAGCACTGGGATTCCAACTCAAAGTGGCTGCATTGCATTGCTGTAGCATTTGTAATTTAACACAAGTTTTTCTTTTTCTTTCCAAAGGCGCTTAAACAGAAATAACCTCCAGTTGCTTTCTGAGCTGCTCTTTCTGGGGACACCGAAGTTATACAGGCTGTAAGTAGGCACGGCCCAAAAACTATTATTCGGGAAAATTTGGATTTGATCTGTTACTGTGTCTTGCATTAGGATTTTTGCCTTTTGCCTCAAATAGGGCTAAAATGTGTCTTGGAACATCGTTTTTTTTGTTTAAGCTGAGTACTTTCTTTGACTGCTTTGCAAGATTTTTTTAAAATTTTATTTTACATCTAGGTCAGGTACTGATACTTGAATGAGAATTTTGTCATAGATTCCTACTTCTGTAAGGAAGTTCTGCTGAAAGAATACTTTCATTTTCCTTTTCTCCTGTTTGTTTTTTTTTAGTTGTTTGTGTGTTAAAAGAAATAAAAAACGCCTGTGTAGAATCTGACCCAGAGATGCAGCACTGTATAAGCACTTTGGTTTTATGATGTTCTGCTTTTGTGGCTGTACACACTTAGCCAGAAAAATGATAGCATTGGCAAATGCTAGGTCTGTAGAGCAGTCTTTCCTGTGTCCCTTCACAGAGAAAACAAAGCTAGTAACTCAGTCTCTGGGAAGTAAAAAATATGAAATGCTTTACCATAAATAAAAATGACAACAAATCGAGTAATGAGTTTTTGTTTTGATTGTATGACTTGGTTTGATAATGTTTTACTCTTGGCAATATTTTAAAATACATGGTTTGACTCATTGCCCTTTCTAAGAACCACTTAATTCTGATGCAGTTGAAATGTGGAATAAAGTTTAGATTCTGGTTTATTTGAACAAAATAGATGGTAAGGTACCTTTAAGTTACAGTATGTGTTATGGATGGGATAACACATGACATGCCTAAGTAGGCTTTGGGAAGGTTGTACCAGTTCAGCCTGTTTTAATTAGATATGTGCTTGATACATTTCTTTAGACTCCAGGTGAGATTTCTGCTGTTGAAATTGCTGGTTAATACTGGGTTTCACCACTTGTGTGCTTGGAAAAAGAAAAGTGAAGGTGGAGGAAAGTGGGATTCCTCGTTTCCACTTTAGTATATGGAATTATGTTTGAGAACAAATATGATGCTTTTATTTTTAGTTGATTTTTATTTTACTATTGTGAAATAATAGTTTTTTTCTCCCTTCTTATAGCAATATACAATGGAAAACTGAAAATTACTCCTATTATTGTAAACATTTATCTTTGTGTATTTCGTTTTATTCCTTTGCCTTGGATGTATGCTTTGTTTCCAAAAATTCCCTGTAGATGTAATGAGTTGTTAAATGACTAGGGCAGAAAGCTGCTGAAGGCTTTTTTTCCTGACAAACAAAAATATTTTGCTCTGCTAAAATATTATAATATATTCAAATATGGTATTATATATTAACAATTGGGTCTCTTATAATTTTCATCAGCTGGCATAAAGATGTTACTTCTATCAAGAAGGAAATGAAAGGGATTTATGATCATTTTACTATTCCACCTACAGTGTAATGGTTGCTACCTAGATTCATATAAAATAGAAATGAGCCATAATTTGCAGGCAAAAAATGGATACACACTTCAGTCAAAACCATATTTGAATGTATTTATTTCAGAATTGTGTACTTGATAGATGCTAGTCTATAGCATCTATAATGTCCTTTGACATAAAGCACACAACTGCTCATAGCATATATGGAGGAAAGTAAGAGATCACTGGCTTCACAGTATTAAATTTCCTCTGCCTAAGGGTTATTGTTGATCAGACCATGAAAGTGAATGTCTGGTTATTATGTAGTCATGGCTAAAAGAAAATGTGAATGATGGTAAAAAACTACAGCTTAGCTACAAACTTAACACTAAATTTGTAATTAAAAAAATGCCAGGCCAGCAAAGGCACTGATGTTAGTTAAATGTTTGTGGTCAGTTTCCAAATACGTAGCTTGTTCACTTTAAAGAGTATAAAGTGATTTGGTTTTTTACATGTATCATTGCATATGCTTAGATGTATTTACATCCAAATAAATAGTTTTCTAAGGAGAATTAAAGTTCTCTAAATATAATCAGTAATATACATATATTTTGGTTTGGGTGTAGTATTTATTTTTGGCATTTAACAGCTAATCAAACAATGTGTGTACTGCGAGGTTTCAACATACTATTGAGCTTCTGTGAATAATAATTACCATTTGACCCTTGGCTGTAAATGAGATGCCAGGTGAAGAAGCACATATGCTTGTTGTGTAGGCTAAATGCAATATAAAAGAAAGAGGTTACACTGTATATGAATTATGATTCGACACAGTTGGTTGCCGCCAGCGGCCGGCCATGCTTTCCCTTTGCTGTCTGCTCCAATTTCTCTTTGGACGGGTTGAGAGAGCACTGCGTGTTCAGGTCAAGATGTTTGCCTAGAAATAGTAGTACAGTTGCAGCTGTGTTTGCTGGAGCAGGAGACTAGTTTAAATAGCATTACCATTTATCCAGTCCATTAACAGAACTCTGTAAAATAATACCAACTCTGCATAAACTACAGGACAGTGTAATAAAATTACAAGCACTTGTTGACAGATGGGAAGTGTAAGTAAAGGAAAGCAATAGGTCGAGAATTTAAAAGAGACAGTGCATTATTTTCTGTGTCTAAAGACACTTAATTTCAAAGGTAGTTAAATTATTATTCAGGCTACTTTCTTTCCAGTTTAGCAACCTTCTGAGAAATCTCCTGGAACTAGTTAAAATGGATAATTTTAGTCAAAACAGAAGCTGATTTTCCCATTAAGAGCTATCTACAAAGGTGTTTTGACATAAATATTTCAGTAGGAAGTAGTTAATGCTAAAAATAGCAATAAGAGTGCTGCAGGGTATATTAATCTTACCTTGCAAGCAGCCTCTCAAAGCGCAATGTACATGAACCTCTGTTTTGATGCAATACCATTAAAATAAAGGTGCCGTTGTAAATCCCCTGGGATAATATTATAAGTTCTTGCTCAACAAGTGGTATTCCTGCAAGGAGGAGATGCATTCTTTGGTGACTCGTATGCCCACTCACGCTAAGTTGTGTAGTGTCAGGGATGGCACCTTAGCACAGAGAACTACTACGGCCTAGTGAGTGCTTATCTGAGGCAAATAGATTTTGACTGCTTACTTTGGCTGGTTAGATCACAGTTCATTGATTGCTGTTTGCTGCAGGATACCGACTGCTGGAGCCAAGCTGTTTGAAAAATCAGTTTTAAAAGATACCTTTATTAATCAGTGGCATGTAAAGGTTATTGAATTACATGCACAAAGCTTGTCCCTTTTGATTTACATTTCTTGTGCTTGGAATGTGGTTAAGTTTCTTTACTGACTAATATCTGTGTAAGTTAGGCAATGTTGGCTTTGAAAAAAAAATCAACCTTTGTAGTGAACGTGGTCTTACATATGTTTTTCTTCTAATACGTGTACTTGAAGGTACACGCTGTGAATGTTTCCCCTCTAAAGGGAAAAAACCCCAAAACTTAATGTAGTCTAATTAATAAACATGACTTTTGAGATGTCTGTTAGTCACTGAAAAAATTCCTAACAGCAAATAATTACAGGGAAAAAGTACTAAACATCAAAAAAACTTTAAAAAATTATCTTAGGCCAGAACAGCAGCAGCAACAACAAAACATGCCGTACGGGGGGCCCTTGCAAAAATTCCTCCTGAATTAATTTCTGCCAGCTATGATTAAAGTGTGTGGTACTAGATGTGTCAGACACCATAGTTCTCTGCTTCATTTTACTCTTGGCCTCTTTGGCCCCTGCCACAATAAATCCCACAATGGTTAGGCAGGAATTGCAGGTTACAGTTGCCAGGGTTACCGTTGTCCGGCCGGACCGACATCATTACTCATCCCGGCCGGCAGCCCCAGCCCGTGGCCGCTCCCGGCGCGGGGAGCCGCCGGCCCGGGGAACTTCTGCCGCTGCCTCTCGGTGCTGGTGCTGGAGGTGCCGTTTGCATCGCTTGCCGAGCGTTGTTTTGCTTTTACCTTTGCCGAGAGAGAAAAAAAGAAAAAAAACCACAGAACAAACCACATCAGATAGGAAGGAAAAAAGGTGATAAGATGGTGCATGTAAGGTGCTAGAACAAGGACTTTTAAATATTTTTAAGTGCTGGACTCCCTATTGTTAAGGTGTAATTTATGATTTTGTCATATTTCTTTTAAGAGTAGTCATGGTAAGTGAAACTATGGTCATAATTTTGTAGAAAATACACTAATCTTCAGTCTGAATGCATTTTAACAACTCAATAAAGGAATCATTCATTAGAAAAATGCTTGTTATCTCAAAGCCTCTGAAATATTCCAACTGCAAACACCTGCTCTGGGTGTTAAATCCAATGAGGAGCAAAACTGAGTTTCCCCTTTTGAAAAGGCAATATTGAACAATTTTTCTCCTTTTGAGAGTAGATTGTTGATGGAACTGCTGTCAGGTGAGCGCAGTGGGTTGGTTTCCACTGTGCTGCAGTAACGTTACAGTGCAGTAACGTTGCAGACGTGGACTGGATGGACAACATTAAACAAACATTTCTTCAGGTGGGAATTATGAAGTCACCTTGTTGCTATATCCTCTCCAGGATAGCATGTTGAGGTATTTTACTCACTTGTTTGAGTTTTTATGATTTGTTATGGCATATTTTAGCAGCACGTACACAAGGCAACTCCAATTTTTTTTTTTCATGTGATAGAATTAAATCTTATTATTTTAAAGCTAAGTGGATGCAAATAAGCCTTCCCTACATTGTATCAATCCAGCTTGTGTTTTGACTTGTATTTTTTTTGCCATGGTTGCTTAGTTCAACTACAAGAATGTTTGAATTGTTTTATCTAGACAGTTAAGTTTAGTTGTCAAAAAATAGCAATTCTACTGCTAATTAGTTTTTAAATACTAGCATTATTTTGTTAGCATCACTCTTGAACTGAGTATAGTTCTTAGAATGTAACTATATTTCAAAATAATTATTTAGCAAAGAGATACTGCATATTAGTATAGGTATAAATGAGTATATAGTTCTGGCTTTGTAGTATTCTAAGCCAGTAAGTAAAAAGAAATCTTTAATATAGGAGTAATTACGAATCTTCTCTGCAGTGTGGAAGCACACATACTGGTTTGCTACCTCAGTGCATTTTTGCCCCAGTATGGAATGTTTTCAGGGTGAATGTGGTCCCTTATGCTGCATGGCCACTGCCAGTTACAGTTCTGTGAGTTTATTTTTGCTCTAATCCCAGTCTGTAGGCAGAAAGGCCTATCTAAAAAATAAAAGAATTAATGTGTATTAAAAATATACTTGTTAAGGTTCATTGCCTGTAAGAATAAACCAAAGTAATGAAGAACATGTTACCACTGTGCTAGGTTTGTAATACCTGTTCTCTGACATTCATTTCTGCTGTGGAAGAACTAGGAGATGAATTTTTGTGAGACATATAAAGACTGTTACTTCTGTTACTTGCTCATTTTTAAGGTAAAGGCAAAAGGGAATTGGGAGCTTGAATAGTTTATGCAATTTGACTCGCATGTGCATCTTTTTTCTTGTCCTACCACCACTTCCTTCTACGTTGAGCTTTCATTCTCTGCTATAATGTTTCAAAATTGAAAACTCTGTCATCTCAAGGTACTGAATAAAACAAAAAACACCACTGTAGCTTTGCTTCAGACATAAGCCTTACTGATATGTCAGGATGGCATTTTAGAGATTTTTGGAACTGCTGCAAAAATGCTTACAATTCATCAGGTAATTGATTTTTTGAGCAAAGAAACAAGTATCGCATATATGCATTTGGTGTACAACTTGCAGTAGCTATATCCTAGCAACAGCAAGCATTCAGCCGTAGATTCAGCTGAGTGGAAGTGTTGGTAGAACCAGAATGAACTTTTGAGATGTAGTCAAAAAAAAAAGAAAAAGAATTATCACTCTGTGCAATTATTGGACTTCAAACTTCACTATGTTACTCTTCCCGCCCTTTGTTATAGAATCTCTTAATCTGTTGGCCTTTCCTGAGCTATGCTTTCTTTTGGATTTGCATGTCACCTGCTATGGTGCTGTACAGGAAAAAAAATGGTGTACCAAATATATATCAGGTGAAATGTTGTTACTCGAAGTAATAGTACGAGATTTTCGAAATTGGAAACAAACTATTTTATTGTGAAATGATGCTCTCAATATGGATGTTTATATTTTTTACTTTTGAGACAATTGGAAGCTGTCTTTGAATTGTAGTTGAATTTGCCTTTATTTCTTTAATTATAAAAACATAATTTTCTTGGTTTTTTACAAGTGATATTTCTTTTGCTATGGGATAAAATAGCAAATTGAATGGACTGCTGGGGCTATAAACTAATTTGGATGTGGGCAGATCACTAACTCTTTATGTAAGCTGCATTACTGAGTGAAATAGTTGACTAATTTCAGCAAAAGGCATCTATAGGGTTATCTAGGAGTTGGACTTTGATCCTTGTGGGTCTCTCCCAACTCAGAATATTCTGTGCTTCTGTGATGCTTATAGCTATTGATTTTTTTTCATTAGAACAAACACTCCGAAATTGTTCAGTCACTTTTAACTTTAAGTGGAAATTTATGTTAAACACCAAGCAAACAAAAATATGACTTATGGCAATTCTTCTTGACCAACATAAATCTGTGTTATTTAAAAATTTTCATGCTATTAGCTGCTGGCATTTAAATATGTCTGGTGTGAAAACGTGTATCATATTAATTACTCAACCCATAGCTCTATTTACATAGCGTGGTGGTATTCAAAGTAATTGAGAGGTCAACTTTAGCTATTGTGGTTTTGGTACTTTGACCCCAAGCATAAATAATTATTTTCTGTGTCTTTGTTAGCATCATAGCAGTTAAAGCAGATAATTGTGTTTTAATACAAGAATAAAAGTAGCTGGTTTTGGATCACCTGTAACTATATTCATGTCCAGTCTGAATCAGTCCTTGGGTTTTTCCTGGAGGGTTGACCTTGAAAGCTTTGGTAAATTGTGATATAGGAAACCTTTTAGTCAGGAGTTAAGTAGGAAACTGAAACTCAGTGAAGGAAGTAATGAAAAGTAAAAACGCATGTCAGAGGAATTGCCATTATTAGGTGGTGCAGAAACATGGTGTGAAATGTTATAAAGAGAACATCTGTAAGTCTTGGCATGTTCAGAGTGGACATTTAAGTGCAGCCATGTCATCTTGATTAAAAAAAAGAACAGAAAAGAGGAATAAATCAGGCCGAGGGAAAATCTGAAAGTATAGAGGCTTGTCCCTGTGATGGTAGGTTTCTTCTGCAAGTGGAAGATTAAAGCCTAAAGTAACTGAATAGCTGAGAAAAGTCCAAAGAAAAGTTGATTGCTTCCCCTCCAAGAGTTCCAATTGATTGAAAAAAGCCTAATTTAAAGTTCTGTTTGTTCTGTGTCTTAAACCATCAGAATTTTCTTTTAGAACTGGGGGAATGCTCTGGAAAAGAAAGAATCCAAGGATAAAAAGTCATTGCAGGCCAACAATTGTTCCTAATCCTCACAAAATGCTGGAGAAATTAAATTTATTCTTTATTGCTCAAAGTGTTACCTAGGTCACTGGGCGATGGGAAAATTGAACTGGAAGTCGAGTAGGCACAATCTTTGTTTTGTGTCTAGATGCTTAACCTTAGACACGACAAGGCATCTTAGTGTGTTGTGGGAACTTGGTTCAGAGTATTAACACCAGGACGTTTATTACCCTGGATTTATAATGGGCTATGCTGTCAGTAGATGAAAATGTTGTGTTTACATTTCAGTGTTAAATGATCATTTAATTAACACCTAAGAGAAAAAAAAAAAAGCCTTGTGAAATTCTTAGCAGCTTTTATTGTTGGTTTCCGTGGAGGTTTTAATATCCAAGTTATGCTGCGGTTGCTTCTATAATACAGCTAGAAAAGACATTTATGAAGGCAATCAAGAAGGACAGACAGTTTAACCCCTGTTGACCCTTCATCCTGAATGTTGATTTATATAGCATTTTAAATGCATTGAATTTGTTTTAAAGCTTCTTTAAAGTTACTCGCGCAGCATTCGAACAAAACAATATTTTTCCTTTTAAAAATATTTCTGAAAGGGCACATTCTTATAAAGAGCATAGTGTTTCTTAGGAAATTACTAATGTATATAGAATTTATCAACAAAAATTTTACTGTAGTTAAAAAAAAATAAAGTTGTTTTGCCAGATTTGTCTATATGTTCTTGTTAAGGATATGCAAGCTTCTAAAAGAAAAATCGAAAAGGAAGTTTGAAACAGACATCATATAATGTTCTGGTTGCAGTAGCTACTGTCTGAATTCTTCAAAAAGAATAGGAAATTGGCAAGGGAAAGAACATTACTACAAAATTGCGTATCCACTTTACCCAGTACAGATCTACTTCCATACGTTCCATTGTATCAAAGTCAAGGCTATCTAAAAGGTTTAATTTGCTCTGGGTCCTTCATAATGCTTTTTGTTGTGATGTTGATCTACAAATGCTTTCTGCAATAATGTTGCCTTGGAAAGCATGTTTGAATAGCTTTTTTTTGCATCCTAGATCTAACACTAGATGAAATGCTCTTTGTTAAAGAGCAGGTGCTTTTCAACTGATGTGTTTTTACAAACACACTGTAGTAAAACCTAAAAGTGTATACGGGTTTAGAGATTGTTTTGGGGGTAGTTTGTTTAATTTTTGGTCTTTGCTCAGGGAATAAACCCCACAATTTTAAAGCATGTTAAGAGAATAGTAATAAAAATCCCAGCACAGCTTAAGTCAATTATTGATGATCCACAAATTTTATTATATTCTTTTTGTTTTTCCTGATGATCATATCCTTCTCACATGTCAATAACTGAGTTAGAAAATGCAGATGGAATCTGCTGATACAGTAAATGCTCCTTTTTTTTCACACAACTGACATAAACCATCTAACACTTGATGAAATATTACAGCTGCAGTGAGACTTCTATCTGCCAGTGGGATCTTAATGTTTTTCAAATTTCTCTGAATATATTTATTAAGTTGAAATTTAATATTCAGATAGAGACTTGCATTTGCTTTTGTCTGAAATATTTGAGCATTTATAGTTAAAGCAGTGTGTTGCAATTTCTGTCTTTTCTTCTTGTTTTTAATTGAAAAATAATTCTGCAATATCCATTTCTTAATTGATATGTTGGATGAAGGAGCCTTAGGATACACTTAGGATAGATAAGAAAGGCTTACCCTGTACTTCGTGTAGCTTGCTCTCTTCTCAGTTCTGGTAGAGCTTGTAGGTTTGCTGTGCTGGTGAGTGATTAAGATGAGCAGTGCACGTAGGAAAACTTAGGCTCCACTTTCTATGAGCAGACCAGTAAACTTCAGCTGAAACTACACTGAACTGTTTGGGACTGGGAGGCATGGTGGGAAGGTCACATAAATTATCTAAGTACCAATTAAAGGGACTTTCATTATGGTAAGGACATTGCCAATATATAAAGTGTAATACTTGGTCTTGGAGAAGAACTGCAGCCAGGGCTACAGTGATGAACAACCCAGACTGCAGTCCCAATCCTTGTAGCTGTTGTAAGGGTACTGGAGCCAGGACTGGTGGCTTTACTTGAGAAAGGCTGCTTATGAATGCCAAGCCAAGTTTATTCTCTCCCTCAGACACTTGAGAGGCCTGCTCTGCTAATGGCTGTTCAGACCTACCTCATGGGGAATAAAGCTGGGACTTGCAGAACTCTTTTCATCTTTACAGCCAAGCCCAGGTGCAGGCCCTCCCTGGCTCAAGGGTGTTTAAAGGACCACACTCTGAAGGCTTCTTTCCAGGGCCCTTAGTCTTTAGGGGGAAGAAACAAGGGGCTGAATTGGGGGTGGGGGGGGCTACTTCTTTCACTCAAGCACTCCTTGAGGATTTGCAGGGTAATATGTACAAGAGACAAAATCTTTGCCTCTTTTCATTTCTCCCTCTTTCCAGACAGTTCAATGCTATTTTATTTTTGCCATGAATGTGTAATCCTTACAGTTGTAAGGAAGGGCTGCTTGAACTTTATAAGGTAGCATGTACAAGGAGAGGTTTGATGGCAGCTGTTCAGTGCTTTTAGTACTTTAACATGGGGGAGATTGAAGAAACATCAACTCTTTTTTTTTCCCCACTTCTTTGGCTTTTTGTAGGAGTGGTGGATAGCTGGCAGGGATTTAGATAGTTCATTGACCCTGAAACTGCAAAAGTTGCATATTGAGTTTGATAAGACCCACAGGGAAGAGTTGTGATGAAGACAGGATAACAACTAATGTAATGAAGGTGGATTTGTAGTAGCAGCTTCTCTGAATGTAAAGTTATGGAAAGCTTATTAGAGAGAAAAGAATGCAAATGTGCATCTTAAAAGAGGGAGAAAATTTGAAAGGCTTAGCAGAACTGAAGAAAGTTATTTAGATGAACTAAAAAAATGGCACTGACACATGTATACTGCATGAAAGCAGTGATCGTTTCTGAGACTGGAGAAAATTCCTATCTGGTCCTTACTAATTCTGCATAAACGTTAAATGTAGTCAATGATTGATTCTGTCATATTCACTGTGCTCTTTATGAATTGTGCATTCTTTGCAAAAGGCAAGAGGCTTAATTTCCGTCTGGATTTTAGTAATGTCTGTACATTCAATTGAGCGAATACTTTTGTGTAACTCTCCCATGCCATAACTTGTTATGGCAATAGTACTCTCCTCGTCACTTATGTGCCTACAACACAATAAAAATACCACTATAATTTTTTATGCCAGAGTCATTTCTAAAAATGACAAAATAGAACTTTTGTGAAGTGGAGAACTTACCAAATCTGTAGAGGAATGCTTTGCTACTTGATCTCTGGTACAGTGTTCATGTCAAGCTGCAGAAGCCAAAACTACTCATTTGGCACAGGGTACAGAGATGTCTCATGGCAAAATTTTAGTTTTGTATGTAAGTGTAGCAGATGCCAAATTTAAATTTCTTCTATAAAAACAACATAACCACAGTGCACTCTTCCTTGGCTCACAGGTGAGGGTAGCCACACGCATTCAGGGTCTAAATCCCAATCAGGTCATCGTCACGGTTCTGGCTGGTAACAGTGGCTCTATCTGTGTAAAAGAAGAGAATCTTTCACCATGTTGTAAGTCTTCTTGGACTAGGAAATCAGAAAATCGTAAAACTGTTCTAAGATCTAAAATAAAGATTACTGTTAGTAAAATTTCTTCAACTCGCATGCCATATTAAGATGAAACAGTTTTGCAACATGCAGTGTACTATCACCTTTGAAGTCTTGCATATAAAACTTTATGCTCTGTTCAAAGCTGCTGTGGCATGGCCAGTTGTGCCACGCATTCCTGAAGTTTTAGGTACTGGGGTGAAGTATTTATTTGGTCCATTGTTTTGTAGTCTACTGATTGCTGATCTAAACTGTGTAAGCACACCAGTAAATTTTGGTAGAGAAAATAATACTAAAGGATTTAAATTAAAAAAAAAACCAACAAACTATGCTGGAATTATTTCTTCCTTAGATATGGACTGGAGAATGTGGGAAATACAAAATACGGCGAACTAAATATTGTGATCACTGGGGGGAAAAATCTATTATGAGAGGCTTAATAATAGCTGTAAATGTGCAGCATGGAACAATAAGATCATGCCATTTCATGTGTGTGTATCAAAGGCACTGCAGGAAATGGAAAAGAAAATATTTTGAACTATCTTGTGGAGTTTTGCAAAACCGATGGTGATGTGGTTTGCTTTGCTAGTTAATGTTATGGGAAGTTCACTTCAAATGAATATTTTTTCCATTTTGTTGCAACATTAAAATATTTCACTAATATTTTGGCTAAACTGATGTTTTTTTCTGTTCTCGTAAATCAGATTGCAAAACCTATTTTGTCTTTTTCCTCAGTCAAATGAAAGAAAACAGAAATGGATTTGAGTTGTAGGGAAGGCTTTAAAATTAGTATGTGCTGTTAGCCTATTTATATGAGTGGAATAGCAAAATAATGTCAGTATCATGTGTGCATGTATATTGGAAAGAACAAAAAGCAAAACTGGGAGAAATGTAGTTGAATTAGGAAGCTGATTGGTCAAGAAAAGATTTCTGCAGGGAGTTGCAAGTTTTTTAGATGGGTGACCTAAGAGTGATCATTCGGTGCGTATTCAGCCTTGAAGTAAAAATAATAATAATACTACTACCAGATACACAAATTCTTATTAAAGAAATGGAACTGGACAGTTTGCTGGAATAATAAATTCACAAGATTTAACATCTAGGAGTAACAGGGGTGTTGGATTTTCTCTGTAGTAGCTGGAAATGAAAGGTTTTTCTGCGATTTATTTTGTTCATTGCTGGTCTCCAAACCATTCTTTTACAAGCTCTCTTCATAGTGATTTTACCCACAAAGGTGCCAGGTGGGGAGAGGAGCCTAATTCTTTCTTGAAGTAGGAATGATAGCTTGCACTGTTGTGTTCCATGTAATGTATTTGACTAGGGTGGTGAAAAGGAGTCAGATGGAGCCAGCGGTGCTGGCCAGCAGTGCTTCTCATACCTAAATAGACTCTAGACAGTGAGTTGGTAGTAGGGAGTAAATTCTGAAACATGAAAAAGCTGACATTTAACTGAAAGTTGCAAATACTTGGGAATCTGCTGATTTCTGATTTGTTTTTTTTTGTCCAGGGAAGACTTTGTCTTACAAGAGCTGCAGATAACCGTAATAGTTTGTAATGTAGGATTGAGGCCTAGAGGGCCTTTCAGTGCTGGCAGAAAAATGTATTATTTCACATGCTTACTCTAGAGAAATATAGATTAAGGTACCTAAGAATTATTGCATGTTGAATAAACAAAAGTAGAAAACATTTTGTATTGAAAAAACCATAGTTTTGTTCCTGTTGCTGTAAAAGACTTCAAAGTCTGTTTCCTGAAGTAAAGTGCTATTAGCATAACCACTCAGTTTTGCGTATTGCATGGAATAGGAATTTGAGTTTTCACAACTCTGCCTTTCATGCATACAGCAAGGCCTTAGTGTGTGATGTGTGGGTATGCAAATGCATTAGCACTGCTAATTCTTTGGGCCTTCACTATTGATGTTTAGGATACTAACATTTTAAGACAAACAAAAACAACAACCCCCCAAAGAACGAAAAGAAATCCCAGTCTCTGAGAAGTAGTCAAAGAGAAAATGCCAATGAAGGTGAAGATGTCTGTCTTGAAAAGATTTCTCTCAGTTTCTTCAGAAGAAAGTAGTTAAGAAAAATATCTGAATCCATTAAATGTTGCATCATCATTTGATGAATTAGAGATATAAATTTGGAACTTAGCTTAAAATCTTCATATAGTGAATAGGAACGTGATGCTGTAGTTTCAGTTTACGGTTCCTTAGAAATGCACAGCTTTTTAACTATGTACTTTGTTGAAAATGAAACTTAAACTAGATTCCTGTAACAGTGTTCAGAGCCTCCTTTTTGCATGATTAGCTGTGGGTGGGATTGTTTTGTAAGAAAGTCTGCTGTTATTAATGTGTTTTGTTCACTTCACTTGCATTTTTTAATTACGGCTGTGTGACTGTATTCATCTGTTTGTGTTTTATTTTGGCTTCTGAACTTGGGATGACTTCTCAACTAGTTTGCTAAATGTAAATGTTGCAGAAAAGTCTTTAATGGTGCAATCTCATTCTGCACAATAATAGTGCAGGTCCCATATAACTTTGGCAAGTATTTAAAACAAAAAAGGGCAAGTAGTTTTGATATGCCCAAAGAAAGATACCAACAGAAGATAATCACTGTATCTGTATTGCTCAAATGTAAGGCCATCACCATTTTGGCATGCCCTGGTTAATGAATTTCCCTGGATATGCTAGGAATGTCTTTCTTTCTAAATCAGGGTATGGAAAACCCAGGGTGTATTTTTTTTTTCTTTAATAGAAAGGAGAATAAACACTATACACAGAAAGCTATAACTAGTAATTAAAAAAACCCAAACTACTTGAATAATGTTCACTGTTTCAGTTGGGTGGTCCAGAAGAAGATTGAAAAGATGTTCTGAATTTGGTTTCTGTTCCTTACTGGAGGAAAATATTGTATAATCAGAAATCATGTTTTAATTGATGCTTTGTTTTGCTTTATTTGCTTAATAACAATATCCTGCTTGTGTAGTTTTATCAGCAGTTCTTTTGAGGTTGTGTAATGTTTAGAGAGGATTGCACTGCATAAAACTTTCCAAATACGAGTCTTTTTTAAAAAAAGTATTTTTTAAAATGTGGTGTGAATTAACTAGTTTTGAAAGGAAACTTAGTAACTTCCTGGGCAGGGAGGGGGGGCCTTAGGAGGGGGAGCAAGGGTTGTGGTTAAAACATTTATGATAAATATGGTTTTTTTGTCTGTTTTATGCTTTTTGTTTTGTTCTTGGATGTTACATTGAAGATGTGAGTCTGTAGGAACTGCTTCAGAAGGTATGAATTGTAAAGGGAAAGTAAAGAAATATTTGTTTGTGCTGAAGTTTTGTATGGAGTTGGTACTCAGAAATAAACCTAGGTAGTGTTTGAACACATGAGAATTTCTTAAAATAAACACAGCCATGAAGGGAAAATGTGATAATGACTTGATGATGATGAGTGTCTGCTGTTACGGGTCCAGTGAGATGCAAGTGCCAACAGCCCAGCCTTTACACCATGATCCAAATTGTAATGAAGGAATCTGGCAGCTCTGATGCCTTTATGTGAATGTATTGCCATGGCTATGAAGATAAATAGTTCCAAAATGGAAATACTAACAAATATTTAGTCATTTCCAAGCAGATTAGAAGTGAAAATAGATGTGCTGTAGGAACCAAGATAAATAAGAAATATATCTTCTGGGTACGTGTGTTCCATTCCTGTTTCCCTGGGCTGGTTCTTCCTTTTAAAAATCATTGTATTTAGTCAGGTTATATATATTCCCTTTGTAAAGGTCACATCCCTATTTCTTGATTTGTTTCAGCTTCCTTCCTGCTTTCCCTCTCTGTGACTCTCCTCTTATGCAAACATTAGCCCTGATTAAAGTCTAAAACTTGTGGAAAATGTTCTGTACCAAATTGTGGACTGGTGAGCTGTCCGACAACTGTAAACTGTCTAATGAAGTGCAAGAGTTCAGATTTGTTCCCAAGGGCAGGCTCCCCCTTGTGGATGCTGTGCCAGTTACTTCCAGCTTCCATGAGCTTCCTAGCGCTGTGCTAACTTAACCTATAATTCCACGTGTTTTGTTTTTTTTTAAGTTAGTATCTGTATATAATTCAAAAGTCGGGTTTTTTTTCTTTTGTATCCTCGACTAATTTTCAGGCCAGACTGACCTGAAAAGTCTTAACTCAGAAAGAAGGTTTGAGAGTAGGAAAATTATTGTTAGAACAGAAAGGTCGTAACTTTTTTGTGGTTCCTGTTTCTGATGCAACCTCTGCTGCTGCTTTTTGCTAAAATCAATTTCCATATAAACACGTTCTGTTGGCTTTTCTAAATGTACTGCTTAGCTTCTCTGCTAAAGGAAGTCATGTCTGGTTGTGGATGTCTAACATACGATACTGATACCACTGTAAGTATCAGCACTGGCAACTGGGAGGTTGTTTTCCATCAAGTTCTCCAGGTAACTCTACCAAAGATTAGGGACAGCTGTATTGCTGGGTGGAGTGATGTGTCTTTTGTTTGTCTTGAATGATGGTGCCGGACTTTGCAATGGAATGTGGGCTGTGGCACATTTTAGAATTCTTGAATTTAAAATTCAAAATTTCAAGGTTAGAATTTCAAACTATGGTAAAGGCAATTTTTCTGCCCTCTTCATTTGACTGTTTCTTGCAAGGTGTTTAATGCAGCTCATTGAGTTGACTTATTTACATGGGCTTAAGAGGCTTTTCTGCTTGCTCGCTAGTCCAAGCTGAATGATTCATCTGAGATCAAACTGTTGACAGAGGAGGTGTTTTTGGAGCTGCAGATGGCATTGCCAGCATCTTAATGAAATCTGGTGCCAAGGGAAGCATATGAAAAATGCAGGAAACAATATTGTGAATTGCATGTGAATCTTGAAAAATAGTGATGCGTGTGTAGATAGAAGATGTGTGTTTTTCATCATAAAGAAGTCAAGTCTTCCTCACTCTTCCACTTCCATTGGTGCCAGCTCTAGCCGTGAAGATTTCTTAATGGCCTACAATTAATTGGTCTGATGGCTTGATCAATGTCCTAGTAGTTGACATTGTCTCTGAAGTGAATGACAGTCTGGTTGGAATATACTTTTTGAAATTCAGAAATCTTCTGGTCCTTCCAGATTCCTTTTTTCCTATCACAGTACTAGCTATTACTGTTATAATGTACATATGGTTTCCTGGCTGACAGAGCTAATTGTTTGTTCTCAGATTATTCTCAATCCCTGAGTTGTTGTTTGCTGTTTTCACTCATTTTTTCAGTGTGAAATGGGTAAGATGACTCTAAGAAGGAAATCACAGACTGTTCATGATGCAGCTACACCGAATGGTGAAGCTGCATCATGAATCAGGGCCAAGAAATTAGTCAAATTATATAACTTACTTTTTGTATATGGTCACTTGAAAACATAGATTATAATTTCCAGAAATATGCTTTAGGTATAAGATGAGGAATTCATCTTGCATGTCTGAATTACAATGGCTGTTACTTACAAAATCATCATTAGATTTATATTGGGGAAAAAATATGCTACTGTTCCTCCTACTTTTGTGGACCGATATTTTGTTTGGCCAGCTCCTAGAGTTGCGGGGGGTTTTATTTCTTCAGGAAATGTAAGCTTGCCAAGCCTGAACCTGGAGTCACAGGATGGGGTAGTATTGGTACAGAAATTTTTATTTCCTTACCAGTACAGACTCTGCATATTGTAATCAAACCCGTAATTTGACAGAGTTCCAGATAAAGTTTCCTGGGAAGTCAGGGGGAGCTTTGTACTGGTCAAATCCCCTTTTTACATGTCATGGGTCAATGAAAGAAAAAATTGTGTGCAAAGAAATAGAGGATCATTTAATGGATAAGATATCAGCAATAATTTCTGATGACGCTTGTTCTTCTTGTATAATTTGTCAGATCCCAGGGGATATCATGTTTAGTCATGCTTCTTCCATACTACTGTTATCAAGTTCATCAAAGTCTTGGGTGCAGTGAAAGCTTTTTGTCTTCTCAGTATCTTCAGTATATTGTTTCTCATCACTGTCCTGAACCTCAGCATGATGTTACTTGTGGGCGACTTTTACTGTGAACTCAGCAGATAGACGTTGTCCGTTTCATAATATGTTTAGGTTACTGTCTTTCCTGCAGAAGATGACGTTTTCTCCTGAAAACTCTCTTCTGCATTTTTAATGGAAAATCTAGTTAGTCTACGTTTCTTCGCTATAAATGATAACAAGATGCTTTGTGTAAAAGAAAGTGTTTTCTTATTTCTTCTGTGGGAAGCATGCAATGGAGGAGAAAAACAAATTACCTGCTCACTTTGAAGTCACACACATGTACTTGTTAATAGAATATTTAAAAATATCTCCCAAGACAAACAAAAACAGTACCTGAAAAATAAACATGTATTTTAAATAGCTGTATGGGATTTTTACATCTAACTAATTGCCCAGAGGTAACCATGACATTACATTTTGTTCCTTGTACATGCTAGTTGCTTTAGTTTAGTAGATATGCTAAGTGTGTCTATTACTGTGTTAAAAATTCTAATTACTGAGGTTTGTGAAACTGCTTTCAGATACAAGGGGTATTTGTAGAAAGCTGGATAGATTGACAAGTGATTGACAGGGTAAACAGTCTCACTGTGTTCTGATATGCTATGCTGTGGTGCAATGCTACAGACACCTCACAAGCCTCAGGAAGTAGCTGCAATCCAATTTTTATTAAACTTTTACTGCCAATGTATCTTGACATTATTCTGAATCGGGAAACTAAATGCGCCACTGTTGTCTTTTTCTTCGTTTCTTTAGAAAGCTTCACTGTTACCTTGCATTCCTATAAAACTTTAGTATGACATAACCCAAAGGTGATATATTTGTTTGTATTAGTAAAATACAGTGTTGGCAAGAGGAAGTTCAGACGTTGCACTTTCTCATATGTTTTCCATAGCTTTTTATTATTTTTGTAATGTCAAAAATCTTTAGATGACAAAAGCCTTGTTTGTTGTGATACTGTAGGATAACACCTATTGCCTCCAAAACAAGATCCACCTTGAAAATGTATATTAATTTTATGTAGCTCTTAATATAAACCAACAGAGGCACAATTTTACCTTTCTCTCACCCACTCCTTTTCCCTGCCACCTGCTCTCTGCCGTGCACCAAAGAAAGAAAAAAAACAAACTGAAAAACCCTCTGGAACGACAGATAACTTCATTGGTTTGCCCTTGAAGATGTTTGTTTTGTAGAATCAAGACAGTAATGGTAAATTTGAGGATACAAGGACCATAATGACAAATACTTCGTTTTTCAGCTGAAGACCATTTCTGCTACTTGAGTAAAGAAAGATAATTCACGTATTTTGAAAGCTTTGCAGCTTTAACTTAATACCTGTATTTTTTATGGGGAGATCAAAGACAGCGTAAATTTTGGCGCAATGCTGCAACTTAGTCTTGAGGTGTCACATGTGGTCACATAGACACATCTATTGCATCATTCATATCTCAGCTTAAGGTGGTTTGTGCTGTTGCCTTGCTAACTGGATCTTTTGCTGTGAGACAGGCTCCTTATCTGTTCTTAGACTAGGCTCTCATTTCAAACAAGTGGCTCTTTTTTTCCATGTTGCCTGGAGGTAGCACCCAGTTTACCAGCTTACTTTTCTTTTCCAGTTGAATATGAACCAAATGGACTATGGCCAACTGTGTTAAACTATGTTAAGATTGTGATAAGAGACCCTGTAGTCTGGATGAAAACTTTTCGTGCTTTTGTTTTAGTGCAGTAAAGTCAAGTGAATAGAACCTTCTCAGGATGCTACTGGTTTGTTTTTTTTAAAAACCCAGTATATTTAGTTTTTTACTTCTATATTAAATATAGTGATTTCACCTTACTACTTCATAAAATGTCAGTGCGCTGCTGTAACCTTGTCATATAATTTAAGAAATTTCCACCTCCATAGTGGACTTTGCCCTAAAAATTATAGCTTTTGTGGTTGTGATAAATGATTCAGCATAGACTGGAGAGCTCTGAGTATAGTGCAGAACTAATAGCAGCAAAATGTGTTGTAAAAATGGAAAAATATATTTTGAGCGTGAAATAAAAATTTTTCTTAGCACAGTATGTTCTACCATCTTCAGTTGGACCTGTCTGTTACCTTGCCCAAGTGTTTTGTTAAGCAGTGGCAATACCTGTAGAATTGGGTCAGGCTTGTTCTGCTCGTTCTCAGGAAATTGCTCAACAGAACCAAAGTGTCTGGAGCTTTCTGGAGGATGGGGGTTTCAAGTAGAAAGCAAAGAAACACACTAGCATTCAGGCCCTTTCCACTCTTGAGGAAGCAAGGATGCTTCTAGAAACTGGGAAGAGAAAGATTGTGGACACGAAGAGAGTGACTGAAATAAATGAGCTCATCATAGGGTGAGGGATTTTTCGTAAGACATAGGAAATGGAAGAGACCAGTAAAACTACAAGTAGAAATTAGTGAGTTGAGAATACATATGGCAGTTAAGTTCTGGGTATATTTTTTTATGGTTTAGCAAGAGTCTCAGCATCTTGAATACTTTTTACTTAGGCAGTAGCTATTAGGAGAATTTTTAATCAAGCATTGTTAAATCTTTCATAAAAGATTTGAAGTATTTGAATGACAAAATTGTTATGCTTCCTCTAATAACTTGGACCTCGAGAAGCATTTAGTATGTTTTTTTCTGCTTTATGTATTTTAATGCCTCTATCATCTAAATACATAATTTAATAAGAAAAATTTTCAAAAGGTTTTAAGCCATGTACCCAAAATTATATGTAATGTGCAATAAAGAAACAGGAACTAGCAACATTTAAAAAAAAATTACGCAAATGCAGAAGATGGAATTAGCGCGTTTCAAAACAATGCTCAAAATACTGGTAATTCTTGACACTATTTGATTCTGATTGCATTGGTTAAATTGGGCACTTAATTGGTAAATGAATCCAAAATTCAAAAACTGGATGAAATTTAAAAAATACTTTCAGAAACTATTTTATCTGAGCTAGTAGAATCAGGTTGCCTGATAACTTATCTTAACAGAAGCTGTTTTCTTCATGAATTAATTTTTAAATTTCTTTTAGATTACAAAATATTTTAGTTCTAGAATTTTTAAGCCAAAAAGTATTCCTCAGAACTGTGTTCCTCATTCAGTGTTCCTATTGTTTTAGTCTGTATTTTTGCCTGTAGAAAAAGTCTAATAGGTGTTCTGTTCTAAATTAATAAGATTGTTCTTGGTATCTCCAGTTCTATTAATTAGATACCTTAATGTAAAACTGTGTTGTTTCTTCATGTTCAGGTAAATATCTGCCTGATTTCTAACAAAAGTTTTATTGTTGTGTAGTTGTTTGAAATGTTTGATGAGAAGGTAGCTCTGATTACAGTAGTATTTAGTTGTCTGATGAATTGTGTTGATCTTCTGTTAGTTTATTCTTTGTGCTGTAAAATTACCTTCAATAAAACATGCCTTTAAAAATGCCCATTTTTCAGTGGAGCATTTTAAAATTTGGTTTTTGGAGAAAAATGTCCTGAATTCTGCAGAGAGGTGGAGAAAAAAGCAGATTGTTATAATTATCACTGTAGGAACAGCATAGTTAGAAGGGGGTGGGGCAGAAGGTTTAAAAAAAAAAGGTAATTTTTTAAACTTTCCTTCTGTCTTCATGGCTTCCCATTTTGTTTTGACTATTCCAGGGGCTAATATACCTGCCCCCGTTCCGGAAGTCTAGGGCGGTATCCTGACAGCAAAAAATTCTTGGTACCCCTCCCTAAATTTAGCTTTCCTTGCTCCTGTCTCCTGATCCACCACTTCTGCCAGCCTGTGCTTTGAATCAGGTAACTGACTGAAACTATTTTCTACGTGTATTTGAGAAATCTGTTCTAAGAGATCCAGATGAAAAGGGCAAGGCTGGAAGGATCATATCATAAAAGCTTCCTTCTGACTCTTTAAATGCATTTAAGGAGATGGAAGCCAAGACAAATGAGCTATCCCCTACAGTATATTACTTTGATCAAGCTGTCTTTGCCACCATCTATCTAAATGATGGTGACATATTTTTAAAATAAATTGTGGAACTCAAATACTTCAAATGAGTTTGATAGCTCAAGTCTGCTAATGTGTGTATGTAAGTGTGTATTTCTGCTTGAAGCTCAGTAGGGTGGTCAGAATGAGGGTAAGGCTGTGGAGAGCCTATATTGCTACTAAGTTTGCCTCCCCAGGGTGATGCAGCTTAATGTTCTTCAAGTGTTTGTCTTAACAGTGCAAGGCCATGTTGCACTCCAGGAACCCAATGCACAGTTATTGGTTTATGCCCTACTTTTAAGTGTGTGTTGCGTGGGAACAGGACAGGAAGTCTAGCCTTCTGAATAATTGTTGAGCAATGAATATGACTTGTGTATCTTTTGTTATTTGTTGTTCTGTTTTCTACTGCATTCTCATAAATGATATAAGGAAATAGGATTAGATAAATCTTTACCAGCTAGCTTCCTAGCTGAAACTGCTCTCTTGGGAATGCTTAACAGCCAATTCATTGTTAGGCTGAGAAGGTGTCACAAGTGCAGTCCTAGATCTACTTATGCTTTAACTACACAGGTATTGGAGTTAGCCTACCTTTGTAACGCGTGGGGTTGGGGCACGTGGTCAGTGAGTGGATGCCGCAGACACCTTGGCTGAAATTGGGGTTCGTGGTGTCTGTAGTGTATTAGATAGGTGATGTGAAGTCCACTCATAAAATGCAGTGAAGACCAGTGTTGAGAAGGAGAAATTAATGCAGAAAGCATGTGCAAGGTAGCATGGCAAAATACAACTTGTGAGTGATTTTGGAGGTCAGAGGATAAATGTTAAGTCATAGTTCTGTTGCAGAAAAAGCATGTAATCTCTCTGACCTACTAAAGCTCCTGCTGTAATAGGGCTGGATCATCTTCTGTTTGGTGCTTATCTGTGTCTACCTTGGGAAACTCTTTTATAGATGATTATAAAATTATAGAAACTTTATAGAAAAACAAGCCTTAAAAAGAACTATAAATGAGTACTACAGATCTTAGGAAATGTAGCTCCCGAAAATCTTGAAATAGTTGGGTTTGCTTATCCTAGAGGGGAGAGGACTGGACAGTAAGAGAAGAATGTTACAGAGTTACTAGCAACTAATTGTTTTATTCACTTCTCTCTAGCAGCTTCATTTCGAGTGATGAGTTTAGTTTGAAAACTAGGAAACATTTTTATATTGTCTGAATTAGTGAAAGGCTACCAAGGCTTTTGGAAAATGTGCTTCAATGGATATTTTAAAGACTGGGTTGATAACATCTGGTAGGGATTATTTAGCTGTGTAAACTAATTCTGACTCAGAGTGACACTTTCACAAGCTAAGCATTTAGGAAGGTCTTGTCAACATATTTTTTTGTAATTATAAGAAAAATGTAGTCATTTTAATAATTATTATATTACCATATTTAATATGAAATTATATTTAATCTTAACAGGAAATGTTCTCTTCTATAAGAAATTCAGTTAATTCACATATGAAATCTTCTGGATTAGAAACCATTTTTTCTTCTTTTTTAGCTTCATCCTCCTAAGTCACAAACTAGGTTAGAGAAAAAACTAAATTATTTATATTATTGTGACTTCATTCTTATTGCTCTTGTTAATAATGTAACAGAAGAACACAAATATATTTCTTGAGCTTTTAAAAAGTCTTCACCAACATTCCTTCCCTTAATTGCCATTCATTTTTGATCTGGATGTAAGTTACAGCATCACTGTGTTAAGTGCTCTGGTTTGTCATATTTTAATTCTGGTTTTGAATAAATGAACTTCTACCTTCACAAAGTAATAATCAGTTTAGTAGGTGGAACATTTCTTTCAATGAATATTACTATGAAAAGCTATAGAATGGCTTTTGAGACAGCTAAAGTTAATGTTCCAGCAGCAACAGTGAAGTTAGGTGGCTTTTCAACCCATTCATCAAGCTCCTGCTTTTGACAGAGGAAACATCATTAACAAAGAAGAATGCATTTTACTCCGAGTAGTGCAGAAATGAAAACCTTCTGGAGTACTTCAATAGTGACAAAGAGGGTAAAAAGGGAAAAAAAGGCTTTACTAATATAAAAAAAGGCTTAGATTTTAGTAGAATTATTCTGCTAAAGTAGAATAATATATATTTTTATACTTTACTTCTATGCCTTTTGTATATTAGAAAAAAAACCCAGATAATTTAAATTTACATTAGAACCATAGAAAAAATCCAGTGGTTTTCATATTTACTGGCCTCTTACTTTTAAAATCTCACTTGTAAGTAATGCAGCATGTGCTGCTGAAGATTTTGTGATAGTTTTCAGACTGTTCATAGTAATCTCTAGATCTGGCAATTTCTGTAAGGGGAAAAAAAAACCCCTAGAACACAAACCATAGTTTGCTTGCTTACTCATTTAAATCTAGAGGATTCTATTTTCATCCTTCAGGATATTTCACTCAGAGACATGCAAATGTATTATGTTCTTCCCCAAGTGCTTTTGATCTGTGATATATTTCATATCACTGGTTATCTGTTTCAGATTATTTATGGTCTAACATGTAGGACTGTTTCTGGAAGAGCAGAGAACTCAGTGTTTTAGTTTGCTTGCTTACAAATTAATTTCCTTTTCTCTCTGTAGCACTTTTATGACTTTTTTCTCTTTCCTTGTTGGTTTCCTTGTCTGAGCCTGAGATTTTAAGATTTTTAGAATGCTGAAAGAGAGGTGCATGGTACCTGTCTTGTGGGCTTCAAGTAACATTTTTTTTTTACAGCAAACATGGGGTTACTTAGAGCTTTACTTGTTGTGGTGTTGTTATTGCATTGTGATTCTGATATCTTTTGTACTAGCAAGAAATCAATTTTTCTGTTTCAATTTCTTAATAATTATTTTGGGTTATGATCTCATCTTTGCATTTAGTCTCCAGAACACCTGAAAAGATAAAATAATCTCCCTGCCACTTTGTTTTAGCAATAATTGTTTTTAATTCTTGTGTGAGAGCTTTGATGGGAGGGGTTGTGGTTAGTTAAGTAGTTGGCTACTGCTAAAACATATTTACAGTATACTTCTGGGATGTGAATTCTTCTTTCCTGAAATGTGAAGGTGAGGGAGAATTTGTGATCATGGATTGATATGGAGTAAATAAACCAGAAATGAGGTAGCGGAAATGAAAAAGATCTAGGACTGATATTTTAGTCTGCAGTGTACAAGATTGGGTCCATGCTCCTCAGCTTTTTCAAAGATGGGATGACTCTGACATGAATAAAGGCAGGAGTGCCATTGCATGATATATTACAGGGAATGTGGTGCCTGCAAATTTGAAGTGCCAGCTGAGAATGATTAAGGTTTGCAGTTTGTACCTACCTGACTTTTTCTGGAAATCTTGTAATTTTATGGATTTAACTTCTCACAAGGCTTGAGTTGGTGCCCAGGTCCCCATGTTTCCTAGGAACTTGCAAGCTGGCAGGGATTGAATTAACAGTAGGAAATGCTGAGGCCAGCAGCACAGTTTGTCTTCTCCCCCCAGATAATCGAGTGATTCTCCCTCCTTTGCTTTCTTACCTAGTGTACTTTCTTTTGATATTTGGATAGCCAGGCTTTTGTTAAGAGAAACAGGAGAAAGCTAAACCAAAGTTGTCTTAACAGGAGAGATGGCTTCTGAGATTTACTCACAAGATAAGTAGGACATTGCCATTGAAGACTTCTTCATAGATACTCCTGTATCTTGGAAGAGACACGCTGTGTGTGCCAGGACAAGGTTCTACTCACATACTCAAAGGTTTGGAATCTAAGTTGTCATCCAGTTCAGTTCTGAAAAAGTTCTACTTCTCAGGAAAAGTGTACCTGTGGCTGCAGAGTGGTTTTAATCCTGCTTTCTGACATTGCAATACCATTGGTGACTCCCTTCTCTTTTCCCCCATTCCTTATACTGAGTATTTGGTTGGTCTTAGAGTAAAGTAGTTTGTAGAAAAGGAGAGATTTAGCTCAGAAGCAGCCTGATGGTTAGGGCAACCTGCTGGGATGAAGAGCATCTAAATTTAAATAACTTTTTGAAAACGACTATGTGAAAATGACTGCATCCTTGAAAGAGAGTGGTCTTCTTATGCCTAGCTACATTTTGCTCCAAACTGGTAGTTTGGGGAGGAAGTTGCTTCATTTTATAAGGCATAAGTGTGGGTGCAAGTGTCTGAATGTTAGAACTTAGGTGGTCTTGTACATAAATGCCCTTGTTCTGGAGGTTTTAGTTGTGTAAAGGATTAGGTTGCAGTTGAATGGGAAATTTGAGGATATCGGTGGCATCTGATGTTGGTACCTGGAACTAATTTTGTGGATTTAGCTCCTGGTGTTTCTTACTAATTGACATTATTTTTCGAAGCCCAGGAGTTGGAGTCTTTTTTACCTAGGAGTCTTCATTATTTCATTATTAACATTAAAAGAGCTTTTGCTGTTTGTCGTGTTAAAAGCTTTAAATAGCTTACCTGAAAGATGGTGCCGTCTTAATATATCATAGCTTTAAGATACCAGATTTGTCTTACTCATGTTTCATTGATTGAATAGAATGGTAATAGTGTCTATGGAATTCATGACTTACCAAACTGTTATCATACATTCATCATTTCTTGGAAGAATATATTTAAAAAGAACAACCTTGTGATGTAATAATTTAGATCCAGATTTTTTTTTTACAGGAGTAAGTTTTCTTTCCTCCATATTTAATAAGAACATTTCTCAAAGAAAACACACAGAACTTATTTATAATAACAGTTCACTCTGTGTTTTTAATACTACTAACAAAATATTGGAATTTGACAGAGAGCTTTCAGGTGCTAGATTTATTAAGAGCTTGCCTTTTTTTTTGCCTTTTTTTTTTTTTTAACTAGTTTTGGAAGAAGGCCATCTTGAATTTTATGAGGAGAAATTTGTTATAGTCAAGCCAAGATGTAATATCTGTGATGCAGTGTTAGAAATAGAACCACTAGCTAGAGTGTCTTACAGTATTTTTTTAGGAATTGAAAGGGTTGGCGTTTTTTTAATACATATAAGAAATAACTAAATATCTGGGATTTTGTATGAAATTAGGTGTCTGAAGTTTTTTATAATGCCTAAGGATTTACAGAAAAGGTGTAGTGTTTCCCTCCTTCTCCCCTCAAAACATTTTAATGCTCTTTAAATAGCATCACTAAAAAAAGAACATCAGAAAACAGAGACATAGAGACCAATCCTGACATTTGATTTGTGCTAACTTCAGAAGTAGGCAGCAGCTCCCATCTTCACCCAGCACCAGCTGACAAGTTTTGTATTTAAACTGCAGTTCATTCTGCTTACGTGAATGAGTTAGACCATTGTGTGTACCTTCAAATGTAATCACTATCTTAATGTAAGCAGTCCTATTAAATGTTATATCAAAGTAATTTTTCCTCCCAAAATTGGAAATACCTTCATCTTGACAAAGGGTAGTGTTTCTAAATGTAAGTACTGTATCACATCTGGAATTTTTATGATGGTGTGGGATAAATGTGCAGAGCCAGTTAATACAGAAATGAGTTGATATTCACACGTTTCAAAGCAAAAGATAGCTTTTCAAAGCCCAGGATAGCTTTTACACTGAATACTTAATTATGCTACTACTACTTTGGACTTATGCTGTGCCTTTCATGCCTGGATTTTCAAGCGTAAAAGCAACATTAGCTTCACAGCATCCATCTCATTGGTGTAGGTAACAGTAATAAATCACTTTGAGGCTTGGTTTACTTACTTCTGTGAAGTAGGTAAATGGGCTTGACAAGAGTATAAAGACTGAAGCATCTGATCAAGAGCTGCACACAGACCTGATTCTCAGCTTCAATCTCTATAACTTCATAACAGATATTGTCAAAGACAGATTTGGGCCTTTTGAAAGGCCGTCTGACTTTATCTCTTCTTGTGTTATCAAGCTAACTTCAGGGTATCTCTGCTTCTCAAGTATTGAACTTCACATGTTAGGAAAGCGTTTTTAACTACACACGCCCATTGTTTTTTATCTGTTTTTTTGTTAGCAGAAATGTTGGTTAAAAAACAGAAAGCAATTTAAGTAGTAAGCAAGCTGACATGTTGCCTGCTTAGACCACCAGAGTTGCCATGGTTAACAAGCAGTCCCGGTAGATTCATGTCTGGAAAACGGATACATCTCCTAGCAGGACTTGACAAATGCTAACTTGTCATAATATTGATTCTCCCCTACTAAAAAAGAGGTTTTGTGTCAATAGATGACGCTTAGGACCACACCTGAAAATTCAGAATTAACTTAGTCCAGTGATTTATCCAGCTCTCTAGGTTAAACTGTAGTATTTTGCAATAGATATTTCTGGATAAATTGCATTGACTTGAACTGAACATATTTTGGTGTCTTCATGCTGAATTTTTAGGTGTAATCCAAATAATGTGGGTGTACATTCTAGTACTGTTTGGATATCCCAGTGCCAGTGGACTTGTATAGTAAATGCCACTCTTAATGATATCGCCCACTTAATGCTGTTAGAATATAGATTAGTTGCACATTTTAAGAGATTTGAGTTGGCAGAAAGGCTGAGAACAGTGCCTTTTCAGCATGTTGTCACTCCAGTTAGGTACCCTAAGGTATTATGTGGTGAAATTTTCTTGTGAAGTTGTGGCTTAAATAAAGTGTCCTAGTTGGAATTGCATTGCAAACTGACCCTTTGCACCCTTTTCAGTAGGAACAAACTGAAATGATATGCTGATAAGATGTAGTTATTTGGGCTGATTCTGTTTCCTTCTCTGGGGCATAAGATCAAAAAAGGCAAGTTCTTCTCTGCAAGACTCCCCCCAAAACAAAACCTCAAAAACCCCAAAACAAGTGAAAACCCCAGACAGCACAATACCTAGAGCATTTTGGTGTAAAATGAGGAGTTCAAGTGTAGAAGTACAACAGGTGGAAAAGATGTGATTCAAATCCACTAACATGTACAGAGACAACCATATGAGAAAACATGTCTGGTTGTAGTCAAAGATGAGTGGTTTTGGCCTGAGAGCTCATCTTTCTTTCTCTTCCTAAATTAACTCAGAAATGTTGATACTATTTACTTTATTCAAAAATGCCATCAAAATTATTTTCAGGTAATTGCAACTCTTCAGCATGACACGATGGAACCTGGTTTCATGGACATATTGCCAGAAATACATGTATTTTTCAGAGATCACCTTCACTTGTATTTGCCAGTGAAAAAATGTATGTACTTGATGCTTTGCTATAAAGTCTTGGTTTAGTTAAATAATTTATGGAAGTCTGAGAATTTATAGAAACACTTGTAATATAACTATTTTCTCATAGCTAATTGTGTGTCCCCTTGTCAAACTATTTCAGATTGTTCAATTAGTAGGAAATTGTGCAAGTAGATGAATATTTGTAGATCTCAGTTAATACTTGCTATTTCTCTGCCAGGTAAATCTTTGATCTGCATCTATTTTTTGGATGAGCAAGATGAGTAATACCAAAGTCTTAGAGCCTTCTGAGAGCAGGTTATATGTCTGGTCTGGTTTCCAGCTTTCTGTAGATGTTCTGTACCCCTATCTACAGAAATTTGCATCCTTTTTTCCATTTTTAATGCGATTTACTTTAAAAAGTGCTGCCTTCAATTTATTTTGATTGGAAATCCTCACTTCTGTAGGGCTGTAGAGGTCACAATTCAAATAAGGGCATACATGATGGGTAATCTGAATTTCTGAAAGGTTTTAAGGGAATGAAAAAAGGAACTGTCATTCTTATTCCAAAAGTTTACTTTTTTCCTGGTTTACATGAGAATGCATTGTTTCTATGGGCTTGAGCACGGATATGGATGTTTTATTTTTTATTGCTGAAACTTGCAATTGGATATGTATCTTTGTGCCATGTAGTGTTGTGTGTCAAATTGGTAAGACCGTTTAAGTTCTTTAAACAAAAAAAAAGAAAAAAGGAAAAATATATAAATACTGTCTAGATAAACATTGTGATTCATGTTTCTGACATTGCAATACCATTGGTGACTCCCTTCTCTTTTCTTCCTTTCTTCTATTCCAGTCTTTTCCTTCAACAGATTGTTCCTGTGATTACAGTTGCTCATAGTGATTTTGATTGTACAGTCATAGATATTGAGGATCTGTCTGGACACTGGGAACCCCAGAAGAGGAGGAGGATGGCTTTCTCTGTGTGTTTAGTGACTGGATGTGGCACTTAGCACCGTGATCTAGTTGACAATGTGGTGATCGCTCGAACATTTGATTCGATGATCTTAGAGGTTTTTTCCAACCTAAATGACTCTGTGATTCTGTGTTTTTAACTGACAAATTCGGTTTTATCAGGTGGAATTCTTGTGGAGTTGTAACACAGAGATTGACTTTTGACCATTTGTGGGCTGCAGTAATTTGCATGTCTGGAACATGGATGCAATTTGTCATTGGTTTATAGAGGGCCAGGCTTTGGCTGGATCTATGTGGCTTGAATCCTTTTGGCCCTGTCCATTGTTGAATAACAGAATGGTTTGGGTTGAAAGGGACCTTTAAAAGTCACGTAGTCCAACTCCCCTGCAATGATCAGGACATCTTCAACTAGATCAGATTTCTGTCCAGCCTGATCCGAAATGGTTCCAGGATCTACCAGAGATCTACCACCTCTCTGGGCATCTCATTCCAGTGTTTCACCACCATCACTGTAAAAATTTCTTGCTTCTATCTACTCTGAATTTATACTCTTTCAGTTTAAAATCATTACCCTTTGTCATGTTTCTAAAGGCACTACTAAAAAGTCTGTCTTCATCTTTCATATAAGCTCTCTTGAAGAACTGAAGAGAAGCAATTAGGTCTGCCTGGAGCCTTCTCTTCTCCAGGCTGAACAACCCCAACTCCCTCAGCCTGTCTTTGTAGAAGAGGTCTTCCGTCCCTCTGATGGATTTTGTTACCCTCCTGTCTGGACCTGCTTAAAAGGTCTGTTTGTGCTGTAGTGAAGACCCCACAGCTGGATATCGTACTCCAAGTGGAGTCTCACCAGAATGGAGCAGAGGGGCAGAATTGCCCCTCAAACTCAGTTGTGCTACTTTTGATGGAGCCCAGGATGCTGTTGCTTTTCGGGGCTGCAAATGCACATTTCTGGTTCGTGTCCGGCTTTTTACCCACCAGTACCCCTAAGTCCTTCTCTCCAGGGCTGCTCTCAATCCCTTCATCCCTCAGCCTGTATCGATACCGGAGGTTGCCTCGGCCAAGTGCAGGAGTTTGCACAGTCTGCAGATCTGTACACTCCGAATATGCAGATGCACTGAAAGATTGAGAGATCTATACTAATTACTGTAACTTTGGGATAAGAATCTTTCTCTTGGCGTGTGTGGCCAGCAGCCGGCTAATGCATTGACTCAAGTATATAATTACTTGAAAGAGTCAGGTAGTTGTTCTTACAAGGCTGAGAACTTAAAAGCTAACTGTAGTGTTCACTGCATGTCTAAAATTAGTACTATAATCAAAATACTGCCATCACAATTGAATGTATAAATGTGTATGCATCCACGCACAGTGTTCATTGTATTTCAGGAAAGACGGCATCTCAGAACACCAAGTGTGGGTTTATGTCTCTTTTTCACATTAGAGTCAGTTAACATGTGACTGAAATTTTCAGGAGTACTAGTGACTGGATATATTGTCACAAGTCAGTTTATATTCAGTTATAGCATAAAACTGAAGAGAACACACAAATGGAAGCAGGGAGTTTTTGACAACACGCTTCGTGTTCAAAGGATAAGCAGCTGAAAAACAATTAGGGGAAAAATATAACGGTTGAAAACAGAAGAGAAGAAAAAATGGTTAGCTCTACTATATGCATATGAAAAAAATCACATTTTCAGTCTGATGTGAGAATTTTGATTAAAACCATCTAAGGACTGCTGTAGAAACACTAATACTTGAAGGTGGTTTGGTTTTTTTTAAACACTATCCAGTCTTTTTGGCAGATGCCTCTATTTGAAGTTCAGAGATTTTTTTATATTTAACAGTAGGTGCCTAATTAGAATGGTTTAGAATTGGAGGAGTTTCAATGTGAGCAAGAGGAAGCTTCAAAATGTTAAGCTATTCATTTTACTTTACGTAGTGTCTTAAAGCAGTACATTTTGAAGATGGAACAATTCTTTTTTTTTTTTAATTGCATCAATCCTTGTGGTGAACAATCCTAGCATGAATATTAAAATGGAAAGCACTGGGAATAACGTGTGAACACATGTTATGTACATTTATTTATAGTCTAATGATTTACTTTATCTTTTTTACATTACATGATAAGCAATCTTGTTTTGTGATTAACTCATCTATTTTAATTGTTTACATTTTTGTTAGATCAAATCACATTTCATTTGTTGCTTATACAATGCCATTATAAAGTATGTTTGTAATAAAGACTTGTTTTCTGAAGGCAGAATAACAAGCAGAGTAACTATTTCTTCACCATCTCTTTGGAGTGTCTGAGTACCATTGTTGTTCAGACTAGAACCATATTTCAGGAGTAATACTTTGTGTTACTTTGGTGGAAATTGTTTTCTATAAGTATTTTATCATTTAAGACTGATTGCAGAATATAAAATCAAACCAAGAAAGTTCAGGTTTATTACATGTTGTTGATAAAACAAATGATAAAGCAATCAGAGAATTTGTAGGATAAATCAAATGAGCTTTTTGCCTATAGCAGAGCAACACTGAATTTGAAGCAGTTTGCTCAAGGCTGTGCCCAGGCAGCTGCTGAGGACCTTCATGGCCAGCCAGTGCTTCACCAGCCTCATCCCCAGAGACTTTGTCTATACAGACTTTAAAGAGACTACTTATTCATTGACGGTTAGAGTGCATGAATTGCATACCCTCTTCAGGATTTGTCCTAATTTCTTCTGCCGAGCTATTAATGACTGTTTTGTTGCCCTTTGTAATAATACAGTAAAATTAAGTTTTATGCCATGATCAGGGAATGTGTTTCCTCTCCTTTAGTAGTAATATGTCTCTATCATGAATTCTGTATTTATTGATCAAAATATCACTGAGTTTGAAATACTGTAGAATTTAATCTGCCCGAACTGAAGACGATGAAAACCATTCAGAATTTTTTCTCCTGCTGTTTTTCTATTCTTTGGTTTGGAACAGCATGACTTGAGTTTTCATTTAACACTTCAGAATGCTACTTGAGTTCTGATAAAGTTCAAAGTTTTTATGAACTTAGAAGACTTTTTACCTTTACCGTCAGGTTTTTCTTTGCTGTGAACTGTATGTTGAAATAAAATCATTGAAATTTACTGCAGATATGGTTGGGTTCCTTATCAGTAATTAAATGTGCTAGCATTGGTTCTATTTTCTTAATTGTTTACTTACCAATTATATTTATTGTATCCCTTTGGTGCATATAAATCATTATTTTGATACATGTGTGTACTATGACCCAAAGTCCTAAACTCATATCTCTGTAGGCAGAATTTGAGATGAGGCAGTATGGAAAACCTCTATTTTATGAATGCTTCTTTAGATTTTTGGCCAGGATGGGGCTGGAGTCTTCTTTTAACCAGATTCTGAGCTTAGAGTAGGAAGATATTCTTAGCTGATGGGATACCCTTTGCTTCCCTGACTTCCCTTCATCCAACAGGACAGTGCATGTTCCAGCTTGTACTTGTGGTCAGGTGCTAATTGGGATCAACAGGTGAAACTCCTTAGACTTAGGGATACTGTGGGTATTTCCATCTTATTCTTTTCACTACCAGCTTGTCAGTTTGATCTGTCTGTACCAGAAGGAGTCATGCTGTAGTTGTTTCTGTTCATTATCTTTATTGAGTTAGTTCAGTGCCTTGTGCCAAGGGATCTATCAGCAATACAAGGGTTTTTTGTTCTTCTGCCTTGAATTGTGTCTTGATTGATTTTTTTTTTTTCTGCATTATTTACGATCTTCACAATTCATTTTTTCATTTCAAAGACAGTTTTGTCATGTAGGACTTGTATTTCTCTATGCCAAGGCCTGTGGAGGAGCTTGTTGCTCTTTTTCCAGTTATCAGAAATAAGTTAGTGTGCTGAGCACTCAACAAAACCCAGTAGGTTCCTTTTCACACTACTGCCAGTTCAGCAAACACAACATTCTTTAGTTCAAAGAATTAATAGGAGATATTTGATAGATACCTGAAAAATAGACAGTATATGCATTTTCCCACAGAAGTGTTTTTCATCTATCTCTTTCTGGTATGCAAGATGTATACTGTTCCCCACCTCCTTCAGAGATGAGCATATTAAATACAGTCACACTTCCCTAAATGCTAACATAAGTAAAAGTATAATTTTGCTTCCTTTTGCTGTTGTTGAAAATAGTTTTGGCCTTTCTTCTTGCCCTTGTAAGCAGTTAATTATTTTATTGAGGTGCAAAAGAGGGGTCCATACTACTCCTGCACGCCAGTTCTACTTCTGATTGAAAGAGATTAGGAAAGAGAAGTATGTTTATTCATACAAGTATTATAGAAAATATTTTTAAAGAATAGTAGGAACACTTGGAGGAAAAAAGCATCCTAATACAATTGTGTTTTAATGTCAGATGAGTGGAAATTGCTCTAGTAGAGAATTACATTTTGATGTTATTTTTACTTTTAGAAAACTTGATTTTTTTTTTCATGTTAATAAGTAACTAAAAGATTAGTGAATGCAACAGAATTGAGGGAAGGAGGGAAAAGATTGAATCTAAAAATAATTACAGAAATGTTTTAGGGGCTATTAGTTCATGTATTTTAGCTTTTTCTGTGTTACTTAGAGAAGGTTATTATGCTGCTTAAAGACAAAAAAGCAGGACTCCTCAGGTATATAGAAGAGGAGTAGCATAAAGGGGAGTATCAAAGAGGCAGGCAGTACCTCCCTCCAGAGCATCTTGCTGTCTCTTGCCATTGGTCCAAGCTCATCGTGTTCACAGGGACACTGCAGACTGGGATCACTGAAGATCTCTGGGTGTAAGCTTTTAAGCCTCCTAAGCTACATGTGAAAAATTGGTGTTGTGGTGGGAATTATTGTTTATTAACATATTAACACTGAAAAATACGAAGTAACTGTAATATCTCTTTTCTATTATGCATGATTGTGTCTAAAAAGTGTCCTTGAAAACAAAGTTTAGGTGTTGTTCTTTTGGAGCAATATTGGATTTCTGCTTCTCAGCTCCTACTTATTGGAATACAGACACTTTATGATTTCTGTTTCCTTGTTACTTTTCTCAGTTTTTTGCTTGCAAAAAATTCTGGGTAGCTTTACAACATAGAGCATATCTGTAAACAGAAAAATGGGGATATCAGGTCAGTGTCAATGACACATCTTGGTCTATTTATATAGATATGGTATATGTATGCGACATGATATGGTATATATATATATAGATATGGTGTTTGTGTACTACATATGAGATGTCAAAGTGGTTCATAGGGCAAAGAATTGATTACATGTCAGAAAAAAATGCTCTTGGCTACTGCAACCAGTTTCCTCCGTTCTGTTCAGTTTTTTAGAAAATGTAGCAAGAACAAAGGAAAAATGATAGCATGTTACAATTTTTTTTCTATCACTTGCCAAAAACATACTGGCTTTTAAGATATCACTTTTTTTTTCTCTTTTTCTTTTTAAATTTTTTAAATTTGTCTTCTGTGTTCCTTAGTTTATCCTTGAAGTGCTAGCAAATAGACTGTTCTGAGCCATGAAATCCAAGCCCATGAAATGAAGCCAAATCAAAGAGGTTATATTCTGCCTCTCCCATTTTCCTGACTAGATTATTCTCACAGTTAATATTTATCTCATCAGTAGATGAAAAGGTAGCTAGGTGCACAATTTATTTTAAAGAAATTTAATTGTGTATGATCTTTCTATGCAACAATTTTTTTCTTCTTTTTGTTGTTAGTATTTTTGCTGTTCTGATAGAGATATTTTTAAAATTCAGGAAGAGCTAACATATACTAAGAAAATATTGCAGCATCCTTAATGAGAAAAAGATAGACTTATAAATGCAACCGTATCCATTCCGCTCCTTTAAGGAAGAAAAAAGCCATCAGGCAGAAAAAAGGACAAACCTGGTTACATATGTTGAAAATACCAGCTGAAGATCAGCTTTTAAACTGAGGGAAGGAGAAAATGTGGCCAAGACACCTTATCATAGATAGGAGGAGGAAAAATGTTGAGAAACTTGTCCCTGTTCTGACTTGCTAGAACACATGACTCTGATGACAGTGTGGAAGGAATTCGGTTCTGTTGTCTTCTATCCATCCTTCAGAGGATCCAAAGCCAGAGATGCAAAATGTTTCGTGAGAAACCAAGTTCATCCTAGTTTTTAGAGCTGTGGAATTAAAGTTGGTATAAAGGTCTTCTACCTTTGTTTAAATTAATTGCCTAGTTTGCAAAATAGTTTGCAGTACTCAGTCTGAGTCTTGCAAATAAACCTCTAAGAACTAACAAAATTCAGTGAATTCATTTTTCCTATGCTAGGAAAATTATTGTTCCACATGTGAACTTTATTATACTTATATGTGAACTTCTGTAGTCATAAAAAGGATCATTTAAATAATGCTCTTTTTAGAGTAAATATAGAAGACAAATGTCATAAATCCTGTTCCTGTTAGAAGTTTAAAAACACTTCAGAAAACAGAACCTGTCTACAGTAGTCTGCTTCAGCTATGATTAATATTAAGTATTAGATTTGCACAACTGTTCAGTAGCTGATCCAATTTCAATTCATCAAGACAGAATTAAAACAAAAGCAAGCTATATTTAGAAACCTAAATGATGGAAGTGTTGAATAATGCTTTCCTGTTTAGTTGCATTTTGAAGAAGCTGAGCATGGGGTTTAAAATAAGCTGTTTCATGCTATTAATATAAAATAATCTTCTCTGCTGAAGAATAGGGTTTCTGAAAAAGGTTCTGTAATATATATAGTGTATGCACTGATTTACTCCTAAATATATTGTATTAATTTACTTTCATAACATCAGAGTGTTTTACTCTGCCTAGTACTGTCTCAGAAAACTTGAACTCTTATATTTACAGCTGGAAATAGCAATAAGCATCTTCATCCATAGGAGAGTATTTGAAAAAAGGTGCTTAGAAACCAGCTGGGGTAGCATTCTAGATAACAAAGCATGCTCAGCCTGGGATTTGTTAATTTTTTTTTTAATTTGTTCATTTTTAATTTTGTATAATGAGATAAATTTTAGTGATGGATTCAGAGAGCACACAAGGAAGTGTGGAAGAAAGGCCAAAGGATTCTGTTAGTATTTTCAAACTTGAATGAATGGGATTTGAATTCTAACTGGCTAGATAAATGACTGTATTGAGAAATCTCAGTTTCCACTGACCTTAAAAGAAATTTGCAGTATTTAGTGCCTTTGAACATCAAGCATTGAACGGAGGATCTAAAACCCCAGCTTTTAACAAGCATACTTGATGCTTCTAGGCGTCATTCCTAAATTCACGATAATTAATTTTGTTGTGTCTAGAATAAAAGAGAAGACAAGACTTCCTTTATACCATTTGATCACTTACAGTTATCCATTTTGTCCTTTTCTTCAAGTTTGCTGATCTTGTCAGGAGTTCATGATGAGCTTTTAGGGGAGGCTGTTTGTCCATTTTCATGTATTCTGTATGGCTCTGAAAATGTGAGTCTGTATGAAAAGCATGTAGTGTTTGCCTTGTTCTTACATCAGAAGAATTTTTTCTTTTGTCCATTTTATGCTTGTTTCCAAAGGCTTAAAATGCAAGCTTTGTTTCTGCAATAATGGCTTAGTGTAGGCTTACATTGTTGATCCCCTCAGTAGATGCAATGTAATCCACTTTGGTAATGTGAATTTTTAAACAATCATCAGCCTTTGCTATTAACCCTTCTATACTAATGGTAATACCCTAGAAGAACTACAAAGGCATTTGGTGCTCAAGCTTAACATAAGACTTGAAGGACACTTAATGGCATTTACATTCCTTAGTCTAGTCACAGTGAATTGCAGAGCTGATGTTGAACTTGATTGGTACTGTATTCAATATAAAATAGTTGATTGTGAAGTTGATGCTGAAATACAACTTTGCAAAGGATTTCTTTGGGAAAATATAAAAAAATCCTTGAAATGTCCTTTGCAATTAAATGCTACTTGAGGATTCATCTGTCCCTTGCTTTTGTTTGCTATTGAACTAGGTCAGTAGTATACTTTTCTCAAAATGCTTGAGTTTTTTCCTTTAAACTAGGTAACGTTATCTGCTGAAAAGGATATGTTAGAATTATTCAGTCATGTTTTTATTCATTAAGCCGTTTGAGAACGTTTTTTGTCTAAAATATGACAAGTAATTATGGCATTCCTCTTCCTTTAATTAGTCCTGTTACGTCTTAATAGCAGATCAAAAAAATTTTCTTTGCACCTAATATGATTTTTTAAAATATCGTTTCGCTCCATTTTTTTTATTCTTACCTACTGACTGTTCTCCTTATCTATCTCTGTTCTTTTTTGAGAAAACTGATAAGCCAAATAAAAATCAACTTGATTACAGTGTGTATGACCTTTGTTATAAAAAGAACATAGATGATTGAATTTTAGCAATCAGAATTACTGCACTGTGTATCAATAGTCCCATTGCAAAGATCTATCAAAGTTAATCTGTGTTTACTGTCTCCCCTTGGAGTATTTTGGATATCTCTTGTGTGGCAGTAAGATGAAGAGCTCTCTTCTGTTTCAATGCACTGTGTGAAAACTACTCTGTGTTTAATGAGACCAAGGTTTTATGGAATCACTGAAGGATTATTAACAATGTCAGTAACTTAGCTAACATCTCCTCTGCAAAATTAGTAACTCAGTTTTGTGAGTTGATACCACAATCAAAAAAAAACCAAACAAAAAAACCCCTGGCTTTGTTGAACATTGCAATTTAGTATGTTTTATGTGTTTTGGAAGGTAAAGGCAAGAGATTAGGATCAGTGCGAGAGGGAGACTAATTCATCAAGAAACATTAACTTACATAGTGCAGATTTTTACTGTGGTTTTACAGCTTAGAGGGCAACTCAAAACAACATGCACCTTTAAAAAAATTTAAGAAAAAGCATTATTGAAGTGTTTCTAGAAATGAGTATAAAACCTTACCAAGGACAATGCCAGCCTGAGCAGCTCTGCTGTTACAGTACCTGAAACCAGCTGGACAGTTGAGAAGACACATAAGATATGCTAGGAATAAGGCTTCTCCCACCAGACTGCTCCAAAAAGGACAGTCATCATGAAATAATCAAACAATCGAGGAGTCTGCACTAGAGTTAACTAATAGATTTCATTTTACAGTGGATGGGAATGGAACAGCTGAGGGCAGAAAAAAGGAATTTTGTAAAATTTTTTTCCGTAATACAGGAGTATTCACCAGTTGGAGATTACTGCCTGGGTGAGCAACAAATTTTTGTCCTTCCATAACTATGTCCACATAAAGTGACTTGACTATTTCCTACTTGCAGTTATAGAAAACTCAAGTTCCATAACAGAGCTGGGTAGGATTAGTTGTTTAGAAGTTCCAGTGTTGTTAGTTGTCCTACAGATATGTTTGAGGACCAGTGTAAAAGGTTACTTTTAAAAGGAAATATTTTCTACCTAAGCATATTGAATGGTTTTTGGGCAGGTTTTTTTTGAGCCTTACTTGAATGTTTAGAAATTTTTATTTCATAGTGATAAATTGCATTACAACTGCATTTTGCTTGCTAAATCCAATGGATTGTTTAGGGTTTAGATCCTGTGAAAATGTTTATATAATATTTGATAATATTCTGCCACTGAATTTCAGGAAATAATAAAATGTGAAACTGAGAAATTGTCAAAACAAAAAACCAAAATGAAGTGTGGGTCCCAAAGCATAGGTGCTTTGAAAAGGTTTTCCTTACTTTTCCATTATTGCATAATGAGTAATACTTACAATTTTGTATAAACTTCAGAACAAAAAATACTTCTTTAAAAGGCATGAACCAGAATACAAGAAATTCCATTTACAGAATATAAAGTTCTTTACAATAAGGTACGGGGGATAAGCACTGGAACAGGTCACCTGGGGAGGCACTAGGGTCTCCATCCTTGGGGATATTCCATACCTGATTGGACTCAGTCCTAAGCAATGTGTTCTAGTTGACTCTGTTTTGAGGTGGGTTGACTAGATGATCTCCAGAGGTCCCTTCTAACTTCAGCTTCAATGCTGTGATCATAGACACAAATGCTTAACTTTGTAATGAACCAAAGCAAGGAGAGTTCTATTTCAGCTCTAAGAAAAGTTATTTCATGTGCTGATTGCAGGCTCTTATGTGTGGATTGGTTTGAAGCAATCATTGAACTGTGGAGTAAACAGTATTACAGTGTCTTTTTCTGAAACATGTTTATTTTGTCTGTTATAGTAACAACCACTTTGTTTTTTTTATTAATATAATCAAAATTAAAATAACTTTTACAAAAACCAGTAAACATTTTAGATTAAGGTACTAAAAGATCTGGATTTACTTAGACTGCAAAAAATTAATGGAGCCGAGGGATCTTAGAGGAAGTGTACAATAACCAGCCAAGAACACAATTAGCAATAATTGTATGCTAACACATACAATTTTTGTCTTCTGACTGCAGTGAGTAAGTATTCAAAGAAGATAGAATTATTTTTCAAAAAGAAGCAACAGTGGCCCATCACTTTGAAAGCAGCATTTTCATAAGCCAAGTTGGAAAGCAAAAACTGTCTGATAGATATATGCATTATATTTAACAGCTTTTAAAACTGGTTCCACAACATACTGAAAACATGTCAAGATAGAATTCATTTCTCAGATACCTGGACAGGATAATTTTACAGTTACTGTCTTACATTGTAGAAGCTGAAAATGTATAAGAAAAACTTCTATGTGTGTTTAATGAAGTTCTGCTGCATTAGACAGTTGTGTCAGGTGGTTAGGCCCATAGCAAGTGAATTTTCAAAAATTAAATGTAATGGAAACCAATTAGGATTTAATGAAAGATTCCACACACACTCTCCCCCCAAAGTCAGTTCTGTTTAGGACCATGTATATTTTCACACTTGTATGAAACTTGAGCATTCTGATCATTATGGGAAAGAAAGATCCTTACAGTGTAAACATCAGTAAATAATTTTGTTTCTATTTTTTCTTTCATGTTAGTCCCAAGAAGGCAAATAAAACCATCCAAATAAGCATCTGTGCAGTAATCATATAAATTTTGTTCTGTTAGCCAAGAAGGGTTATTACTGTCAGGCAGTTCTGTGTTGTTTGAATCTCATGATTTGACTTCAGAAAACAAGAGAATAATTTAAGAATTTTGCTACTATTCATTCTTAATGCTTTTATTTCTGAAAGCAGTTTCAATTTAGAATGCCAGTTAAGATAAAGGTGCCATGCCTGTTTTGCAATGCAACCTGAAAAGACATAGGTTATGGAAACATTTACAGTAGATGAAAATTTTAAAGAACTTCAGATCTGGGTGACACTGGTCCAGAACAACTTCAATATGAGAAAGATCGAACCTTGGAATTTTTGAATCTGCGTGAATACCTATGAGAGTATTTCTAATTTTACTGTTCCTGTAAACATGGGTATTGTGCATGTTTTGTCCCTTGATGCAGTGTCTGAAGTCTATATATTCTGAGTAAAGGTTTATTTAGTTCCAGTCAAAATGGATTTCAGTTCCTTAAAGTCTTACAAGATGCTACAGCCTTTGGTGAAGGATGGAGAAGGTAGGGATGTTTCTGAATATTATAGCCAAGGGTGATGAGTAGTGAATTGCTTCTGATTTTTATGTATATTCATTAGAAACTCAGAGTGTAAGGGAGTCTGCAAATAAATATGGTACTTTTCTGCTTTTTTTGAATGTCCACTCTGTACTGTAATTCCTAAGAGCAGTTATTCAAAGCTAATAATATAAATGGTTAAAGTGTGATGAGCTTAATTATGTGTGTTCAGCCTTGTATTTTTGCTAGTTACTGCCTAGACAGATAACTCTTTCTAGATGTTGTCCCACACAAACAAAGGATTACCCATGGAGGAAATCTGATTACCTGAAAGTGATGATCTGGGGTTGCATAAGGTCAGGAATTACTGGAGGCTTTAGAAATGGCTGATAACTGGCTGGTTTAAGAGGAGAGGCCAGAGAGGGAATCTAGGTGCAGGAGATCCTAAGTTTAGAGTTGAATCAAAGTATAGAAGGGGTAAAATAAGACTCAAACTTCTGGACTTTTGGAAATTTGTCTCAAAGCATTGAGTGATATTTGATAGAAATCAGAGAATCCCAAAATTGTTACGCTTCTTGATAAATACCTCTGTTGCTTCTTCTGCCTAAAATTCTTCAAGATACATTACTTGAAGAAAAATTACCTGATTAAACTGAAACTATGGGTAATGTTTACAGATGGAGAAAAATACTAGTAAGAAATGTGTTTAATGAAAAATGCAATATTTAAGGGGTCAAGTACACTTAAAATGAGATACTAGTCTATGCAGCAAGAGTTTCCAGGATATTTGCTCAGTATTTAGCCAGGCTGTTATTCAGAAGTGCAATGTATTTTCTTAAATTGCATTTTGAGGCTATTTAAAGAGTACCGTATGTGCATGTCAGACTAGGCTATTTATTCTAGGCAAGTTGATATTGGGGGGTTCTCAGTCTGTAGGTAGTTTCAATGGACCCAAGCAGAAAGATGTGGACAGATTAAAGGAGGTGTTCGGTGGAGAACAAAATAAGTTGAAGTTTTAGTAAAGGGAGTGAATGAGATTAATTTAAAAGAATTCATTTTGTTTAGTTTAGAAAAGAGCAGATTCAGTGGTAATATAGCAGCTTTCAACATGAATGCCTGAGGGAAGACTCATGCTTTGAATGAGGAGAGGAAGCTGGGCTAAACTGCTTGTGAGGAGTGCCTACTCAAGACTGCTGAAGGTGGGCTCTTCTCAGTAGAGCTGAGCTTAGAAGAGCAGTTAGGAGAACTGAAGGTCTGTAGAATGGGTAAGATATTCTGGGATGCTCTTGAGTTCCTTCCAAATCCTTTATTTGCATACCGTATGTATTGTATTATAACTTAGGAATCCTACAGTAGGATCCTGTTGCAGTAAGGATTTCGTATTATGATTTTTAATTATATGGCTCTTTATTATGTGCCAGTGCAGGAAAGAATGAATTTTAAAGATATTACACAGGAAGAATATGAAAGATTTTAAAGAAAATTGGAAAGAGGCCTTCTTAGCTACCACTGAAGAAGAATTATGGTATTAGAAACATTTGCAAAGCTTTCTGTTACAGAACATATGGATTCAACATGCCTGGTGTTTTTCCAGCTGGGAGCTTGGCATAATTATTGTGAACTGTTCCTAGCTGCATGATGTAGAGGTCCACAGACTGGTTGAAAGTGACTGCTGATCTGCAGTATCCTTCCTTTTTTTTTCCAAATGAAGCACTAGAAGAAAAGCAGCAGACAAATAGAATCAAAGAATCATTTAGGTTGGAAAAGGCCTTTGAGATCACTGAGTCTGTTAACCCAGTACAGAGGCTAAGAAGGCATTAAGTACCTCAGTCTTTTCCTCATCCTTTGTCACTGTGTTTCCCCCCACATGCCATAAAGGATGAAATTTTGCTTAGCCCTCCTTTTGTTGCTGATGTATTAGTAGAAAGATTTTTTTATTGTCTTTTGCAGCAGTAGCCAGATTGTTTTGGTTGGGCTTTGGCCCTTGTAATTTCCTCCCTGCACAGCCTCACAGCATCCTTGTGGCCTGCCCCTTCCTCTAAAGGTCATAAACTCTCTTTTTTTCTTTAAGTTTCTGCCAGACCATTCTTTCCCACTAGCTTGTCTTTCAGAACGAGAGTACAACCTGCTCCTGTGCCTTTAAGATTTTCTTCTTGAAGAATAAGAATAGATGTAGTTTCAAAGATTCTGTGTGTACCCATGCGATGATGTTGAACCTTTTTGAGGGAATAGGAATCATCAGGACAAATAATGGGCTGGATGTTTCAGCCTTAGGTTTTATATATTTTTATTTCTTTTTCCTCTTAAACTACATTTTAAAAATCTTTCTTCTCTTCCTATTGTTGCTTCAGTCTGTTTGGCTACCATGAGATCCTATCTGCTATTACTCTCCTTTTTATCAAGTTTTCTTTGGAGTACAGATGCTGGAAAATTTATATAAATCCTGTGTATTCTGTGGCACTACTCTGTTCATTAACTGCATATAGATATTTTCTTCACATACTGTAGAGATCAATATTCCAGTAGAAAGGATAGAGAATTGTAGCAGTTCAAAATAGGTGCCCATCATAGTAGGCCATTGTTAGAAGTTCAGCTTGATTGGAAGTATTGATGTGCCATTGGTATAGAATAGTATATCCAACATATTCGTACAAATTAAATAAGAAATGGACCAGATAAAATTGTGTTAGTTAAATATAGATGTATAAATACATATATCTATAAAAACAAATAAACAACCTGCATAGCTTATTCAGTACTATGTGTTCTATGTCAGAAGCTGGCAAGTTGCTGTTTGGTTTCACTTGCCATTGTTTATCTTGGGATGGCCATGAATGGCATGGAATGGATATGTGGGAGGTTGTCAATTTTGGTCAGGCATTATAGAGGGAACTCTTGTTTATGGTTGTCCTTAACTCAGACTGGAGAAAGTGTCAATACATTGAAAAGTCTTGTCTCTGTTTTTGCACTTCTTTTTATTATCTATCATACAGATTGTCAAAGCTGAAAAGAAAAAAAAAAACCACGCAAAAGCTTTTTCTGTGTGTTCCTGTGCTGAAGTATTGTGTGTTAGCAATATTAATACATTGAAGCATAATAAATATAACTAAATTTATAAAAAGGGCTTTCCATACCTGTCAACCAGAAGCCCAGTAGGAAGTCTGATCATCATTTCAATTCGTAGTTCCTGAATGAAAAGTAGTTCAGCAAACTTCTGCTTTCTACTAAGGTTGGAAAGTGCCTACTCAACATTTCTTGTTTATTAGAAATTGAACAATTTTGGACAAGTCCCAAATCATTCTGTCTTCATTTTTCATCCAACAGGAACAGTTCTTGATCACTCCTCTAATCTCTGTCCAAAGAGAGACCAAACCAGCTAATTTTAGACACAGCATCAGTGCAGCTGATGAAACAGTGACCTAATACAGCAGAAATAGTGTTGTGAATGACCATATGAACACATAGAAGAGAGTTAAGTCTTCACTAAGAAATACATACTAAGATAAATTCAAAGTCAGATTATTTATGCCATGATTTTTTTTAAAGAAGAAGTAAATACTAGTAAACTAGAGAATAGCAATGTTTATACAGTTTCTCTTAGCATTCCCTATTAATTAATCATTTTCGTGTCAGAAGTGTCAAGCAGGTTTTCTGGGCACACAAGTAGGGAAAAGCCTTATCAGATGGATGGCATATGTACCTGATGTTCCAGAAAAATAGAAGAGAGAAATAATCTCTTAAATGTGCATGAGTTCTTGTATTTCTTGTATCTGCCAGAGATGAGAATTCATTTTTCGGGGTAATTGTATATGAGGGCTTGAAAAAGAACAATTACTTATTTTTAGGGCATTTTGCTCATTTATAAAGCTTGAAAACCACTTGACGCTTGCTACATTGTAACTCTTTATTATTATTATTATTATTATTATTAAGTATAGACCTGTAAGACAGTAACCTATTTAGTGTGCCTTGTTCCTCTGATCCCCTTGTCTGGTCTACATCTATCGGTAAACATGAACACGAGGGGAAAAAATTACCAAATACAAAATTTTTATCATGCATTTTCAAAACAGTGTTGTAGTGTTCTTTTGATAATACAAGTTTTCTAGGAGGAAATTGCATGTTCATATGAGGTGCAGAGGAGTTTCATCAGTGACTTGCTAGACAGTGTATATAATCTTCATCTTTACTGTATCAAAAAGTAGGGGTGAAACTGTAGAGCTGGTGACTTCTCGCCCTAGCCAGTAGACTTTCCAAAGAAAGTCTGTGACCCACACATCCAGCTTTAATAGCTGGGTGGTTTGGACATGATCCAAAAATTTTTCTGTCTTAGTGGCATACCAGAAGAGACTATGTGTTGGTGACTTATATTTGCATGAGTACTGCTTTGTCAGATGCAATTTATCTGGAGATACTGGGAATAAATCTCCTCTTGCATTGCAAGAATGCAACCCAGTTTTGTCCCCTCTTTTAAGCACAAGTCATTACTATATTTTTTGTATTATGCTTTAGATGCCAGTGGGTTTTCAGAGAAATCCACTTTTCTAGGCACTTGGCAGCCATACAGTGAGACAGTCCATGGTCTCAAGAGCGTGCAGAGATAATATGGGAAGCAGAGCACAGGGAAACATGTTGATTTGCTCAGTGTCGTGCTGCTCATTCATGCTGGTCAGAAGTACTCATGTTCTTCACAGTTTACTACCCACACAGTCTACTGTGGAGTCAGATTTTCAGGCTGAAAACAATTTATTTGAACTTAAATAATGCAGTTCTGCTGACATGATGAAATTTCAGTGTCTGAAAAGAAAAAAAGGTAAAGCTACATAGTTTAAATGTGCACATTTTTAAAAGCTGAGGAACTATATTCCCTTCAAGGAGAAGGTGATTTGGGGGTGGGAATTCATAGCTTTTCAAGACACCTGGATGGTAGTGGTCTACTAGTTGAAAAGTCACTTCTTCTCAGTCCTTGTTTCTTACTCTTCATAGTAACTGAGATACTTTGTTTGGTTTTGTCATAGTAATAATTTAAGTCTTTTGAAATGCAGCTTAGGACATGGCTGTGTTCTGAGATTTTAATATCTGTCTTTTTGCATACTTCTTGTCTTGACATGTTTTGTAAACCAGTAGTGACAGCAACATCAGTTGGAAGTGGTCTTTATTATATCTTGAAGAAAAGTCATTAACTTGAAGCAGATTGGTCAAGTTGGCCTGACATTTGTCAAAAATATATTTAGGCCCATGTTTTGAGTTAAAGTGATAAAAATCTGGATGTAGCAAATATGTAGGTTACGTAAAAATAAATACGTAAACCAAATCAACCAAAACTACCCAGCTTGGAGGGATTTTCTAGGCGTTTAGCAAGTTTGAAATAGTGTGTTCTAGTCTCATAATTTTACAGGGGCCTAATTTTAGTCTCCCACAGATGATAAAATCTCAGTGATTGAGGTTGTGGAATGTGGATATTGTTAACAGTAAGTACCTCTAATGAATTTATTTTTCTTCCCTTTTCTTTATGATTATGGTTTCTGGTTTGTTTTTTTCTTTTATACGAGCTGTACAGGTTAGGGACATGGGTCTGAATCCTCAAATCTATTATTATTTTTTTATTCTGATTCACTGATCTCTTTTTTTCATCAGTTTTTCTTTTATGATACATGTTGGCTATCTCCTTTTCTTCTCTATGTTACAATGTCTTTTCTTGTACGGAGGAAGGAAGATCTGATTTTTTGTCTTCTTCCTGATTATCTTCTTGGATCTAGCTTTGAGTAAATTATTCAGGAAATAATTTAACTTAATCTCCCATTCTGCTTACATTCCAGACAAAAAAAATTTGAAGTAGCCTAGTGCTCTCATCAACACAAGATGGGGAAAAGCTAATATCACACATTACTGATTATTAGAATTACTGTAATTTAATGTGTCATTGAAATAGTCATATTTTCTTGTCTGTCACTTAATCATGTTAGTCTTTAATAACCAATTAAGGCTGATGTTCACATTGGCTATCACAGCAATCTGAGGAACTTTGGATTTGCTTAGGTGAAATACGCTTTCAGTGCTACGGGTGAGCTATATTATTGCCTTAGATTTGTTTTTATGGGTATTGGTTGTGACGGGTATGTCAAAATTCCCTCAATTTAAAATCAGTGAAGCAACCAGGGCATGAAAAAACCTGGCCTCTCTAGAGCAACGTTTTGATTCTTAGAGCAGGAGGCTTTTCGTCTGGTACAAACAAAAATAGTTTTGAATAATGTTCAGTAGTCTATTAATTCTAAAAGTGAAGACATTTCTTGAGTATCTTTCTTTCTGTTTTGAAAGCCAATTCATAAAATGTTCAGTATAGGAAACAACCAAAGCCTGATGGTTACAACTGAGGTATAGTATCTAATTTTGAAATTTTGACTAAAGCATTTGTGTATTTAGGTAATGTTTTTTATAGCATATCCTTCTTCTTGACAAATTATATATGATCAGTGTACCTCTTTAATAAGGGGTTTGTATTTGATTTGCTTGCTGTGAAGTTTCATGAAAAAATGTTGGTCATCAGTCTTTATTACAAGAAGAAAAGAAATCCTGGATTTATTTTTTTGTTCATTTTTCTTTTATTCAGTAAAGGAATCCTAAAGAAGCAGGCCTTGATTGAAAGACACTATGTGGCATAACTTACCCTCTTTTATATGATCAGATTAAAGAAAGTTTGTAATTGCCTTTTGAGTTTATATTCATCTACGCAATTAGCAATGCTGTGCTAAACAGGTAAGTTTGCCATTCTAAATGGATCTAAATGCTTGCATTTTTTGAAGGATGAACAATGTTTAGGAGGTGGAAGTAATAGTCTGTCTCAGGATCTGGGTTATATTTTTAAGGTGGCCTTTTGAAGGTGATGTCTAGAGACAGACAAACATCTTACCACTGCTGTTTAAATCAAGGAAGTGCTAGTAGAGCCATTACTGCTTCCTGATTGTATGTATTTGGAGGTTGCTAGTAGCAGGTGCTCAGTTTATAATTTTCGCTATGCTCTTCTTAGTCCTAGACAAACTGTGTCAATTTTGTACCCAGCTGTTTTGCTATGTTTTCTTTTAAGAGCCTTCGTTTGCACTTGCTTTATAAAATCACCTAACTTGAAAGGAGGGTAAGATTCTCCCGGTGAGGTTAATATTTCCCTTGATTCAGTTGGAACTACATTAGTTTTTTCCTCTTTGATCAAGTGTTTATTATTGATTCATAGGCGAGATCATCTTATGACAACAAAACATTCAAGCTTAGCTTTTTCAATAAGTCAATGGTTTTGCTTTTTTGTAAGCAAAATAAATGTGTTCTGGAAATTGGCTTAGAGAATTTATATGACAAATCACAGAGGTGGTGCAAAAGTACCCATGGTGTTGGCTATGGGGCAAGGAATTAAATGGGGCTTTCGATCTGTGAATTCTGGTGGTTCTCCTCACGTTCCCCATCATCATAGCCTATTGATTGGAAAAGATGGTACGGAAAACGGGCAAAATTCTTAGCTGAGCCAACAGTCTCTGTTTACGTATTGATAACACACTTATGCTTTCAAACATTCATCAGTTTGCAGCATGGCTGCCTGGTAACATAATTTAGAGCAGAGCTATTTCTACAAGATGAGCTTTTTGAGAATTACGTGGAGGAATTCACCATATAAAAGCAGATCTGTGCCTTCAAAATGCAATTAAATCTGAAATAAATAAACAGGATAAATAAATTAAGCAATTGCATGTAGTGATTTGACAGTGTACCTGGAATGAAAATAGTTCATTTTAGCATCTACTTCTATCCCACTAATTCTAAAAGGTTTTGATTGATTGCTTTCAAAAGTTTGTGTCCCACTGTTTTGAACAACTTATGGACACCTTCTGAAAGGGTACCATTCAACTTTTTCTCTTTACTTCCCATGGAAACTATTGACTTTTGTAACTTAATACTGCTGTGCTTTGATTTTTTTTGTGTAGATGAAGTTCAATGCTCTATCTCACGGAACATTTGAAAGACTGCTTTCAGTGAAGGTGTTCACTGTCAGCCATTTGTACTCACATAGCAGGTTCTAGCATTACTGGTCTCAGAACTGTTTTACTTTCATAATAAGTAATATAGAGAAGTAGATACATACAATCAGTCTAGAGTGCCAGGTATAGATACTTTATTACTATAAACATAAATTTATATAGATATATACAAAGAGTAAGGACATATCTATCTCAACCCTTCTTACCATCTGCCTTCAAATAACATTTTATTGAAATTAATTTTAATACCATATTTATAGCTTATACTGCTAAAGCAACACACTCAAAATCTGACTAGTAAATCATAGAGTGGTTTGCTATGGAACAGAACGATGACCTAGGTTTATCCTTCCTGCCACAGGAAAGGATGCCTTTCACTAGATCAGGTTGTTCAAAGCCCTGTCCAGCCAGGCCTTCACCACTTCCAGGGATAGGGAATCCACAGCTTCTCTGGGCACCCTGTTCCAGTGCCTCACCACTCTCACAGGAAAGTATTTCTTCCTATTACCTAATCTAAATCTCTCCTCTCCCTGCTTTTCCTAACACTGTGTTCCCCTGTAAAATGTAAGTCTCCCTGTTTTTTATAAGCTCTCTTCAAGTACTGAAAGGGCTGAATGAGATTTTTATTCTCTCCTCCAGCCTGAAAAGCCCCAGCTCTCTCAGCCCATTTTCATAGGAGGGATGCACCATCCCTCTGATTATCTTCATGCACTCCTCTGGGCTTGCTCCAATAAATCCGTGTCCTTTCTGTGCTGAGGACCCCAGAACTGGATGCAGTACTCCAGGTGGGGCCTCGCCAGAGTGGAGAATCCTCTCTCTTGACCTGCTGGCCACGCTGCTTTTGATATAGCCCAGGATGCAGTTGGCCACACAATGGTCCATGTCCAGTTTTTCATCTATGAGAAGCCCAAAGCCTTCTCCTCAGGACTACTGCCAATGACTTTTTCTCTCAGTCTGTACCCATGTCTGGGAGTGCCCTGATCCAAGTGCAGCACATTGCACTTGGACTTGTTGAACTTAATTAGATTCTTATAGACCCACTTCTCAAGTTTTCCTAGGTCCCTCTGGGTGGCTTCCTGTCCTTCAATTGTATCTATTGCACTGCTCAACTTCAGATCATCTGCAAACTTTCTGAGGATGCTGCTTCCGAGACAGAACCCTGAGGGATGCCACTCATCACTGGTCTTTTTATCTATCTTGCATCTTTTTTCCTACTTTCAAATCTTTAACTTACCCCCAACACTATATTACCAATTATAATTTATTATTTACCTTCAGATTTATTACTGTGAACTTTTCTCGAATTAAATATCACCTCCCTTGTTTGAATTTCTTTGCATTTCAATATAATTCTTTGCACGAGTTTGGAAAATAAGAAGTGGTCTCTGTATTTGTCATTCTTTATTTAGACAGGAATTAATTTCAGAAGAATAGCAAGTGGATAGAAAGAACTGTTTTCATCCAGCTGAAAGTTTAATCTAGCGGAACACTACTGATTGTATTAACTTGACAAGGTTAGTAATTATATTTAGAGAAGGCATATTGTTTCTTTCTGCCATGCTGCCATAAAATAAAGGTTTGCTGATTGTTGTTGCAAAAATTGGGCCCTCTTTGTATTGTAATAGTCTAAAAATAAAAATGAAGTTCCTAGTGGAATCTGATACTCTCTGGGCAACTATTGTGGTTTATAGCAACTGATGTCACATAGATTTCTGAAATTATGCCTGTGTGTTGAACACCCAGAGTTTTCAGGCTTTTTTCCATTTTAATCAAAACCAACTGTGTCATTATTCTGTTCCTTCTCCCTTTTCCAACCAATATTTGGTTTCTGTTGCATGATTTATGAGTACCTGTTGTAATCTTTTGTGTTGATAGTGTTTACCCATCTGGGCTGTCTTAATTTTAGTCCAGCATAATGTATCTTTTGGCTGGTTTGGTCTGTGCTGTCGGTCTCTCTTTCCTGAAATCAAAATGTGCAAGGAATTTAACACCTGTGAAGTGATTCCAGAAGGAGGTAACATCAGTGAATCCATTACTTGCTCTTGTTGCAATAAAGTAATGGTTAAGATCAAGAAAAAGCCCAAACACAATGATTTAACAGTCAGTAGAAGTAATTTAAAGGAATCAGAATTCACTTCTTGTTTAACATAACCAAAAAAACAAAGCTTCTTTCTTCTCATGAAGCTAAATCCATTTTCTCTGTACATTTTTGTATTTTACTTTTTGAAGGGTGATTTTCTGTTCTGTGAAAGCTCTATTTTACTAGAAAGTAGATGAAATTTTATATAAAGATGGAATGCACACTACATAACAAAAGAAGCTTTTCGCAGATACCTGAATTCAGTGAGCCAAATTGCATTTTGAAGCAAAGACATTTAAACATGTATGTGTGTAGATATATCCCTTAATTCACAAATTTATCACAGGCTCAAAAATGATAAGATAAATCACCCTTTCTTCTGTTTGGTTCCCATTGCATGTCAGAAGTAATTCCTGATGATCTGGTGGTGGAGAGATATCCTTTGGAATTGTTGGATGGCAGTTCTGTCTGTATGGGGTTTGTGTAGCCATGTTTTGGTAGCGAGGGAGATAGGGGGCTGCAGGGTGGCTTCTGCTAGAAGCTGCCAGAAGCTTCTGCCTGTCTGGTAGAGCCAGTGCCAGACTGCCCCGAGATGGACCTGCCACTGGCCAGAGCCAGGCCTGTCAATGACCTGTGAGAAGCCTGTGCTGGAGCAGGCTCCTGTGACCCTGTGGAGGGAGAAACCCACTCTGGAGCCGGTTTGGTGGCAGAACTTGAGACCCTCACGGGGGACCCACACTGTTCCTGAAGGACTGCACCCAGTGGAAGGGACCCCCATTGGAGCAGTTCATGGAGAACTGCAGCCCGTGCAAAGGACTCATGTTGGAGAAGTTAATGAAGGACTGTTTCCATGAGACAGACTCTGTGCTGGAGCAGGAGAAGGAGTCCTCTGAAAGTGTTAGAAAAGCAGCAGCAGAGATAACATATGATGAACTGACCCCAGCCCCCATGCCCTATTCCCCTGTGCCATTGAGGGAGAGGAAGAACTAGAATTTCAGAGTAAAATTCAGCCTGTGGAAAATGGAGGGATGGGAGGAAAGTGTTTTAAGATTTGATTTGATTTGTCATTATCTTCCTCTGATTTGATTGGTAATAAATTAAACTAATCTCCCCAAGTCAAGTCTGTTTTGCCCATGATGGTAATTGCTGATTGATGTCCCCCTACCCTTGACTTGACCCATGAACCTGTTGTATTTTCTCTCCCCTATGCAATTGAGAAGGGGAGTGATAGAGTGGCTTTGGTGAGCACCTGCTATCCAGCCGGGGTCAAGCCTCCACACTGTCTTACCTAGACCATAAGGTTTTTCTTCTCCGCACTTGAAATCTTTGATAAATGAAAATGTACTTATAAGTAATATGAATTAGCTTACACTAAAAAGCTGAAATAAAGAAAACTTATATAAGCTCTTCCTTTATTCCTCAGCTGTCTTTCAGTTTAAATAGGTAGAGATGACTGACTAGTGCAGGCTAACATTTAATGAAGAGCAGACAACTCTTTTTGAGAGAAACTTTGCATGGATTTTTTTTTCTCCAAAGTACCCCCAGCTGATATCTCTTCAATGGCAGAACAAGTAATCTTTAATCTCTTTGCTTGGTGTTCTTGGACTATTTTTTTTCAGATAACCAACCTCTTTTTGTAAGCATTTTAAACTTTCTTTTTTAAAAGAAATCCTCTAGAAGCTTTACACAGTCTACACATTTATTTTACATATAAATGGGATGGAAATAGGAAATGTCTATAGAACCTATTGTGAGAGGACTCAGTATATTTTCATTTTGTCAGAGAAACCGTGAGTCTGTGCTAGTGACATCGTTTTTTTCATTGTAGTGTGGAAAAGATATAAGAATTTTCAAATCTTCTATTGCTTTCTTTGAGCAGTTGATTATAGTACATAGTACTTGGTGTGTTGGTATACTTGCTCACTGTATAGGAGGTTAGACACCTGGGGGGGTGCACTGCATATTACTGGGGCTAACATGATTAAAGGTTTGGTGTACACCTGAAGAAGCAGATAGATTGTATGACAAATCTGGTGACTAAACAGATTTAAAAATATTCATGCTGTAGTAATCTGAATCTGGTTGATGATGTGACCATGACTGTTGATCTTTGTCTTTTCAAGAGGTTTATACAAATTTCTAATTATGTCATTCGTATGAAAATATTACATTTAAGATGACTTAATTTATATCAGATGGGGATTACCAAAAGATAAACATCTGGGATTATTTATTTTTCAAAGTTAACAGGATGCATAAGCAAAATGTTTGAACATTTCTGACATGAAGTATTTGGTAAAAATATAGTTCAATATTGTGCATTAATTATCTTCAACATTAAGATGTGTGAACGCTCTTTTGTGCTTTTATCAAGTGCTTTCAGTGTATGGAGAAATAAAAGCCTAATCATATCATATTTACAGTTTGTTCTAAAGAAATTAAGCAAATAAGTAGTCCAGAAAACAACTGGTGAGGTTAAGAAATGCGAGAAACTTGCAGTAGAAACATGTTGGTAAATGCAATGACTGGAACATATTTTGAAAGTTGAATTATATTAGCATAATGTATGGTAGGAACAGTGCATGCCTCACTGTTCAAGGAAATATTAGAAGTCTTCTTAAATTCTATTGAGAAATTAAATCGAGTCCCCTCTTCTGCACCCAGCAGTGTTTCTTGAGGATTTAGTATATGTCTTTAAATTTCTTGATTGCTTTGTCTTTTTCTGTTCAGGCCACGGAGCTTTTGAGCAGTAATCTTTCCTCCTGTTGTTGGTACATTTGTGGAGTGCACATTCTTTATCAATGTAGCATATAGAACAAACCTTCATTGCTGGAGGCCCGAAACATTATTTGTGCTTTAAAGCATCCTATCATTTCATTTATTATGACTGGTTATTTCCAAATGGAGACCTGTTGAAAAGCATACTCTTTAATCTTATTGAATTGCATTAATAGCTCCCTGCCAGTGTTCCTTTCTGACTTCTACAGACAAGGTCGGTCTGTGTTTCGTCTGTCCCATCTCTTTGTTCTGAAATTTTAAATTTGCTTTAAGGCAGAACATAATGCCATTTATCCCGTGAAAAATAACTGTAATATTTGTTGCTTGTAATTTTCTTTTTAGTGAGTGCAAACACAACTTTATCTTTCAATGTGACCCTTCTGCCAAGCACCTAAGTTGGTACTGAAGCATCACTATTTGGACATGGTGTAGGATGGGATCTTTGTTTTCTAGTTGCCGGTTTGTGGGCTCAGTGCATCAATGAATGACTAGAAGTGTGAGATGAGGCTTCGCTGTTACCTGAACCCTGTACAGAGGTAGCCCAAAGCCGTGCCTTGTTCTGGTAAAGCATCAGTGAAGCAGATAGTGACTTTGCCCTAACTGAGATCTCGGTAATCAGTGTTTGTATTATATATGCAAAGTGCCTTACTACAAAAAGCACTTTTGATTTTATTTCTGGCTATACTGTTTGGATTGTAGCACATCTTAATAGTGACATTACTCTCAATAGGCTTTGGAGAAAAGATGATTAACTTTCTATGTTGACATAGCCAGTCAAGAAGTTTCTGAACCTTATTAATTACAGAGAACGTTACTTTGAGAACATGACAGTAATATCTATCATTATGTTGTGCTATCACATTTGTATTGCTCATATCTTTAATTTCTGTACAAAATCTGAAGGATATAGCATCTGCCCATATTTGCTGACTGGTCTCTCCATTGCTGCTGGCACAACATAGGCGTCTATGAATGATAACTTTGTGGTATTTTTATTTGCTTGTTCTCTATCAGTTTCCTTCCAGCTTTTGGTACTTGACTGAATTAGTGTGTCATAATGATTGGTACTTATTTTGAGTTCACAGATCTGAAAAATAAATTACTGTAGATTGTTTTGTTCTTGCTCTCTGAACCTGTCTGGTTCCTGTGGTTCCTGCTCAAAATGTAAGAGAAAGATGATTTTTTTTTTTTTCTTCTCCCCTCCACTTTGCATTTACTTGCTCAGTGGATTAAGGGTTATTTAATGCATGTTTCTTCTCTGATGACATTTTTTACCATTCCTAGAGATAGTCACAACTGTAGTAGGTAAAAGTTTAAAAGGGAAATGTGATTTTGTTAGTATGTAAAATGAGTTGTAGCTATTGTGCCTAAAGATTTTGTGCTATACAAATATGCCAAATTAGAAAAAGAAAATTTGCTGTTCTTTAAAGAAATAGTTCCCAGAAATTATAAGGTCAAACCATTTCTGTATTTTAATGTTATTTAAAAGTATGCTGATAACATCTAATATCTTTATTGAATTCTGAGAACTGCATTATCTTTTCACAATACTTACTCAGTATTAGAAAGTAACTTCGAGAGCAGAGGTGAGTCTCAATTGGTTCTCATCACTTGACTCTGACTTTTGACTGGCCTTGAGTACCTTCTGTCAGCCAATGACACATGGTGTCAGGTGCAAGAAGCACAGTAACAGGAAAGAAGATTTTCGGAAGAAAAACTGTTTTCTCTTTTATAAACAGTTCACATAAAATATATTTTATGCATTTGTAGAGCTTTAGATTTCTGAATTATTTTGATGACCTAGCACGTCTTACTCCTTAGGTTGGGTTGGCTGCCTGATGTTTGGTAGGAGGATATAAGGCAAGGGAGTGAAGACTGAGACAATTCTCTTCTGGGAAGACTGAGACAATTCTCTTCTGGGAAAAGAATAAGGAAGATAAATAAAACTGATATTTGCAAAATAGGGTTTAAAACTCAAAGTAAACCTCTGCTATATTTAATTTGAAGGATCTGTGGATAGAATTGTCATCTCCCCATATTCAGTTCAAAGCAAAGCACTGAAGACACTAGGCTTGTTTTTCTTGTGTTTTGAATTCAGCTGACATTTTTATGTTTCTTACAACAAAACATTTTTTTGCTTTAATGTTTAATTCAAATACAGTGCTGAAGGTAGTACTTCCTTAAGAGTAAATAAAGTAATTGACTATGGACAAAAATGAAAATGTCATGTTTTCTTTTATAATGAGGGCTGAACACGTCACATATCTGCAAGAAAAGGAATAGAGCTTTCTGCCCTACACAGCACATAAGGACTGTTCATCATGAAGTATCAGAAATTAATTTCAAGTAGAGCCCACAGCTTGGAAAGCAAAAGCAGCTTTAGAAGTGGTAAGACTTAGCGGGCAGTATTTCTGAAATGAGAGTGAGTTTTTCTCCAGCTTTTACTGAGATATTTACAAGCTTAATGCAAATGCTGGACATCAGGGCTTCACTGAAGAGAATAAAACTGTAGATGAATGTATTGGAAGTAGGTATAAAATTTGGCTGAAATTTTGCCAGATAGATATATTAATAGGAAACAAGGGCATTTCATTGCAATTACAAGTCATCCAGTGACACTTTGAGTAATCAACCCTAATATTTAGCTAGTCAGTTCTGGATATAAAATAATACCATGGCATCTAAATGAGCAAACATGAAAGTGAGCAAACATGAAAGTGAGCTTATAGAAAATCAATGGTCAAAGATGCTGTCGATATACCTATGCAAGCAATAAAGCTTTTACTTCTGAATTTTTTAAAGTAGCTTCTTAGGCTGATCAGGCTAAATCTGGACAGTGCCTTGTTAACTGGAAAAAGCTCTTTCTGTTTAGGTGATAGCTGTGGGAAGCTCCACACTTCTGTTATGTGCTTTCACACGCCCTTAACTTTTTAACTGTGAAATACTAAGCAGAGAAGAAGCAGAAAATAAGGACAGGAATCCCATTTTGACAAGTATAGAAGATGTGGAGCTAAAGTACCTACAATACCTATTTCTTTCCTTGTTTTTCTTAATTTTTAAATGGAAAACTAACAGTAAACACAGGTAAACTCTTCTAGGTGGTGCATGGGAAGCAAATACAGTGGCAAATGCAGCTATTTAAAGATGGGGATGCAGCTGCCTTCCTAGTCTTGTCCATGCCAGATTAGGAAGTGTCTTTCCTTGGAGAAGAGGATTAGGAATATATCTTCTCAAAATGAAAACTAGATACAGACTTCTTTCTTATGAGAAGCAAAAGCTTGCATTGAGTGTACAACCTCCTCCTCATTGCTCTGAAGTAAAAGTTTTGAGCAAAGCTATAATGCCATATATTTATATATTTTTATTCTATGCCAGACTTCTAACAAAAACCTGTGGTAAAGCTGCCATTATATTACTGTATTTGATTAAGGCAATATGATTGTCTCACTACTTAACATATATTTATGTAATTTTAAGTTTGTCACAGGGATTTTGTGAGTATCTTTGAGTTACAAAAGGAATAAAAAATCTGGAGTAAAGAATCTGTAAATTTTTCCAAATATGGAATGCAATTAGTGTGTTTGACAAAGAATGTAATGTAATGGAACTCTAGTCCAAACAAGATATCTATTTTTTGTAAAATTGATTATAAACTCGTAGGATAATTTCTGATTGGCATATTCTCATTAAATTGTGTTATTTTCTCTTCTGGACCTGTGATAACAAAATTCCCTTAGGCATGTAATAAGTTTTAATAGTTAAAGTGAAGTTGTGAAGTTATTCCTCATTTTGGTCATGATATCAAAAGTAGTTCTGCATAGCAGGTGTGTTTGGCAGGGAGGGGAGAAAATACTTAGCATTTTGCTTTCTGCTGTCTTTTTTTTATCCTTACAAATATTTTGTGGTCAGTGGGACCCAGCAAGGAGTTGCCTTTTCCTCCAGATGGTTGTGACATTTGAGTAAACCTTGGAGGATTAAAGGCACTCTAGTGAGCACTCACTGTAAACTCCTGATGCAACGTGACATTCCTAATCCGGGTCCTGGGCTGATTAGATGGTAAGAGCGCAAAGCAGGGGAAAAAAATCCAACTGCAAAATAACCATTTACACTGATGAAAGATGCTAAAAAAAGCCCTGTATCCTAAGTTTAGACCAAAGATTCTGTACATGTACAAACTTATGCAAGTTAAGTTTTCAAGTATAATAACTTAATAACTGTCTGTACAGTAACTTCGGTTGGTGTAAAGCTTTTCTGTGTGGGACTGAATGAGCACAGTTTGATGCAAAAGTTTTTTCCGTATATTAAAGAGAGCTTGCAAACAATCCAAGTGGTTAAATGATGGTAGAAAATACAGAAATTGATCTGAATGAACCTGAAATCTGATTATGCATCATCACCATCTGCTGTAGTAGGATAATAGAAAGGTAGAGAAATATATATTCTACCTTTATTTGGAAAAATTGGAAAACTTCAGTATATTACATTTGTTATGCAAGGAGAACTTGTTTGTATAATGGGAAATGTAATCAGAAATTATTCTCTTTATTGCTATAATTCTAAAGATTAAGATATAGTTGATGTATTATTATTTTTATTTTATTAAAATAAGGAAACAGCTGCTAAAGTTACTTGATTTTTTTTTTTTTTCCTGTCCTGAATTTTTAAAAGCCGAATATTGAACTTTCAAAAAATGGTAGGGCAACAGGTGTAAGTATTCAACATTACACATCTTAGTTTATTTGTTTTGGTTGAATGAATGCTAAATTCTGCTCAACACCTCCTGGGACAAGAACAATGCTTCGAGCATGGGTTGTAAATTTGCCTACTTATCTATAGATTATTTTTACTGCACAGCAGTTGAGTAATTTGTTCCTTTTCCAAGTCTGTCAGTCCAGTATTTTATATTCAAAGGCGAATCTGTGATATCTTTAGTTTTACAATCTCTACCTTCACAATGATTTTTTTTCCCAAGGTATTTTAGTGCTGTACTTAGAGGTATCACAAAAATATCTCCTGAAAATAGGACACGTACGTGATGATTTATTCTTGGAAATGTAATTCTATTGACATTCTAGGAAATAAACTAGGGTGTTTAATGCCAAACATGTAACTCATGGCAGAACCAAACATACTGTGAATTTTCAGTTATTTGTTTGGTGTGTGTTTCTGCAAAGCTCAAAAAAACCTTAATTATGGTTGCTTATTTGCTGAAAAGAAAATCAGTTGCACAGAAGCTGTGAGAGTTCAAAGAAGTCCAGTCAGATTAATTTATTTAATGAAATCTACTAAATTATTTCTGTACATACTGAATTTCCTTTACAAACACTTTAATTAAAACATCAGGCTTCTTTATAAAAAGAAAGAGACAAGCTTTAAGGCTTATGCAAATAGATCATAAATGCTAATGGCAGAAAATTGTACAATTTCATTTCTGGTCGCCCTACATAGCACAAATCATTTGCATGCAGTGTTCAAAAGGAAATGATTTTTTTAGCAGTTTCATTAAAAACATGGCTGTAAGAAATAATAAAAAAATATTTCACCATATTCTTATTTTTTCTGCCTGTCTTGCAATTTGAAGTCTAAAACCACTGAGTAGCTGTCTGGCATCCAAGTTGTGTCTCTTCAGAACCACCACCAGTTCACTCAGATGTGTGGGCTGGAATTCTTAGATTTTGAGAAAATCCTCTGTAAGCATGAGATAAGAATGTGAAAAAGACCAAGCTTGACCTACCTTAAACTATCCCAGCAAGGATCTAAATTATAGCTTCAAGGGGTTGAACTGGTTACGAGTTGTGAGTGACTAGCAATCTCACACCACCTTGTTATCTTTGCTGTATGTCAGGACTGTGCCTAGACCAGAACGACAAATGTATTAGAAATTTCACAGAACCAAGTTTAGTGCTTTAAGCAAAGGTTCTTAATCCTTCTACTATATTCTGCAAAAATTGGAGTTAAATAGTTGCAAACATTAGTCAGTCTGCCCAGCCCTCTGCTCACCCCATTTCCAGGTTTGTTTTTATTTTATTTCTTATCCTATTTAATAGGATAAGAAATATCCTGTATTTATAGCGATACATCATGGGAATACAATGGTGTTGCTGCACGCTTCCCTTTAATGGATCCTTGCCAAAGATAGCCATTGTTCCCATTGCTTGAGGTTGCTCAGCTGTGCAAGGTTGCTTGGAAACCCTCTACTGAATAAAACCTTCCGATCATTTTCCTTTACCTCCCAAGTCATACCAGTTGAGTGCTTAGGGATTCAGAGGAGGATCACAGTCGATGTGGTTGCTTTTCGTGACCTTTTTGATGCTAAACCAATGACCTCTTAAATGCAGCATTGTAGCATGCACAACTGTCTGGCTAAAAAACAAACACCGCACTAGCCAAGAGGTAATGTCATCCACAACGGCAGTTACCTGATGATTTAAAAAATCCTGGACTAAGGAAAAGGCCTAACTAGTTGTTAGATTCTGCTTTAGGTTAAACCATTGAGAAACACATTACCTTTAAATTATGCTATGCTGGTTCATCTCACATGCCATGTGATTGATCAAGTCTAAACAAACCTGATGCTCTATATGCCTAGATTTTCCCTAACATACACTGCCTTTTATCATGCTGTTTCCTTTGCTCACATTGCAGAAATCAATTGTATTTGATACAGCATTTCAGAGCGAATCAGTCATTATTAGCTTGGACAAGCTGGTGAACAGGATAAATCAAATCCCATGCTTATTTATATCATTTAGTTTGGTCCACAAATAGTGGACCTGAACAATCTTGCTTCTTTGTCTGTTATGTTAAACCAATTACTCTTTTGAGCAGCTAGTATGCTAAATCTTTTCAGTTGGTTTATAAACCATATTATTTATGTGTATGAGAAGTGCTGAGATGGATGCTTTCTTGGTAGTAGATATTTCCTTAATACAAAGAATTCAAACAGTCTCCTGTAATATTAGGTGAAACATTGGCTGGTATTGAATTTTCTTGCTGGGGAATTGAATAGTGCCATCACTGTTCTCCATGTAGCATGAGCTAAAGATATGTAGGGAAAAAAAAGGTTGCTACATGATAATTTAATCTGCTTTCTATTCTGATAGTTTTCAGTTCTCTCTCTGCCACTTCTTTGAGATAATAATTTAAGTATTACATTATACATTGTCCTGTGTATTGGGATGTCTCTCCTGACTTGGCTCCATGAGGTTTTATGAGTAATGTCATGCTGGCACAGACTTCAGGATACTTGGGTTTCTTTGGAGTGTATTTTCCCTGTGCCTTTCTCTTTTTCCTGACACCCAGCCTTCTCCATTCCTTTTAAGACTAAACTTTTACTGATGTAACTAACAAATGTGTATTTTTTATACATCGCCTAATATTTTATGAACACTGCATGATGCTGTTCATTGAGTTCTGAAGTTATAAGAAAATGAGGGAATAATATTTGAAGGATTGGCACTGAAGGATAAATTACATGTACTGCCTCTTTTCATCTGCACCCAAATTTTTTAATTAGTTCACAGAACCAAAGCAATTGTGTCTTTTCCCAAAAGGTTTTAGGCCAGTTGTAAACTTAAGATAGCAAGTTGGACTGAAATAATAAGAGTTCTGCGGTATATGAAGGAGAGCAGAGGGGCTCTGAGACTTCCTAGTCTGGTTATAAGCACTGTGTGAAATGAAAGAGACAACCAGATTTAGGATGTGCTTGTTTCTTTCCATCTTGCTTGATAGAATAAGGGTTGTGTGTTCAGGTTGTTAACCCACAAGTTTACATAGTCACATGGAAAGTCTAATCATATTTAAGCCAATAACTATATAATAGAAACAAAAGCATTTAAAAAATGTTAGACTCATTTGAAAAAAGATACATCACAGCTACCTGTCCCTCTATCAGCATGCTGGAAACTGTCTGGCAATTCCTCATTGATGCAATTCAATAAGATATGTGTGGGTCCCTAAGCAGAGCAGATTCGGTCTTGCTACAGGATGAGATTCATGGCTGTTGTACCAAATACTTCTAAGTTCTCAAATCAAAAGCCTGTCTTATAAGAACATTTTTTTTGTGTCAGTAGGACTCCCAAAGTGATTTGCCTGCAATATTGCCCAGAGCATAGCTCCAGGTTACTGGAATAACCAGCAATTTCTGTAAATGTGTATGGATAAAATGCCATTCTCTGTTTTTTTGGAGTCGTCTTTTTCTTTTTTTTTTCTTGCCTACTGTAATTCTGCTAACTTTGAGTGTAGATTTTAGTGTTTTCAGTCTATAACTGTAGAGCAGCAGTATGTATCTATGTATGTATCTATGTAGCAGCATAGTATTTTGTTTTGCTATAGGTAAAACCACACTTACAAAATCTTAAGTCTTTTAACTGGGCTTTTAGGCACTGTGCAACTGATAACTTAATCAGTGTAGTATAGCAGACTGTTTGTCAAAATAGCAGGTTGTGCTTAACTGGAAAGAGTAACATTACAAAATTTGAGACCTCTTTGTTCTTGAGTGGTGCCTGTTAGATTCTTAAAAGATTACCATTGTTCCTGTATATTTATAAGATGTAGCCATATTTACTTCTGTATCTAAATTCTTAATATTTTTTTCCTGCTTTAGTTGGACAAGAGTTTCAGTGTTGGAAAACACAGTTTCAGTGTGAGCAAACTTGGAAGGATTCTATCACTACTGCTGCAAGAACCCACAGGTGCTAAATGCAGTCTAATACAGAAAATATTCAACAGTAGTTCTAGCCCATGAACCATCATGGAGCAGCTGAGCTAAATGGGCAGAAATCCACTCCATACTGGGAATTAGAGACTTACTCTTGAGGGGAAAGAAGAAATCTACACGTGAAATGCAGACCTGGCAGGGCTTATTGGGAGTGGGAAGCAGAGCTACAGGCACCGCGTGGACGCTCCATTTGCTGTTTCTACAGCTGCTTTGGAGGCTGTGCAGAGAAGAACTGCAGTGACTATATCATAGTACAAAGACTGTAGTATAATCCTATCAATCCAATGGGATTAGTTGTTCAATAGAGGTACAGAGGCTGGACCTTGGAAATAGAAATTGTAGTGGAGAATGGGCAAGAAATTTTGAAAGATGGTCAAGGAGCAGTGTACTGTTCACACTAGCCAAGGGAGCTAATGCTGTAATGTAAAACTACACAAAAGAGGTGAAACTAAGAAAGGAAAAATAATTGATGCAGAGGATTATGTGATTCAACAAGGAAACCGTTGAATAATTCTTGATCTCAAAGTATAGCTAAATATGCCTTTAGATTTGAGGGAGTTCACAGATAATTTTGGAAAATCAGAAATAGCAAACATCTCTAGCAGAAGATCATAAAGGAGATAGAGATTATTGTTTTGAAAAATAGCTAAGTATTAGGTTTTGGGGTTGGTTTTTTTTTTGAAGAGTATTCAGTAGATTTATCATGTGTTAAAGCTACTTCTGTTAAAAGGAACATTTTTTACAAACATTTGTTGTCTTATTACCATTTTGTTTAAGAGTCTTTGGAAATCTCAGTGTAAGAATACAGTTTAAATTTTTTTTTCCAGTAACTTTTTCTATTTTAATGTTTGTTTTGCTTTTTTGCTTTTCTTAGGGTTTGTTGAGGGATTTTTTTCCCAAAAAGTAGTTTGTGAGAAGAGTTGAGCTGTACACCTGATTCTTGACAAAACCACTTTACTTTCAGAATAAATACAGTACAGGAAACTATTTGTATTTGGACTTTTGTTTAAACCCAGCTAAAGTGATATTCCAAATCTAAATGGCATATCTGTCCTCCAGAGTCATTGAAAGTATTATAGACTATATACATACATAAAGTGTTTTTGCTTAGAAAAATTCTTGAGCGAGCAAGCAAGAACTCAGGGAGGGGGAGAAGATCCCAAGGTCTTTAATCAATCTGACCCGTTGTATATTTTGTTATTCTTGAACTAATTGTCAGGGTCCATCTTTATTATTATTAATTTCTAAAAGACTATCTGGGAGAACTTGATAGTATAAGTAGCTCAGACTAAGATATTCAGTACTGAGGATTTCAGCTCAGAGTTTAGTGATGCCCTAGGTAAGAAGAGGAGAACATTCGTTGTGCATCTACAAGAGGGGTGAGATGGTGCACTGAGAATAAGGTATACCTGATAGGAATGGTACAGGAGGACGGGTGACAAGGACATTTATATATTAGAATGACATTTATATATTGCAATGAAAGAGGATGAGAGAGTATGAGAATGACATCATGTCATTCACAAAGAATGACAATATGGATGAGAAAAAGGATATTAAAGAACTAAGGATTAGAAAAAGGAGGTAATATAGCAAACTGCATGACTGCTGGGGGAAAAACTACCATTTTGTTTTGGGAGTTGAGTCACTTACTGTGATTTCTCAAAAGGAAGCTGTAGTTTTGAGTGCCCAGACTCATACTTCGAACACTGAATGCTATTTCTCATCATTGCTTTGTATGCGTACATGTAAACACATGAGAATAAAAGCAGCACACTCTGTAAAAATGCAGAAAAATCTCTCTTTTTGCCCTGATTTGTGGCAAATCAAGCGCATTTGTGGCAATCAAGTCCTGTTTGCGAGATAAAACAGTATTTTAAGGTGCTCTTTTTTTAGTCACAACTTAGTCATTATCCTAAAAATATCTTGGCATTGGGTGATTGTTTTTAGCTATGATCTCATACACCTTAGGTCTTTTCTTTTAAAAAATTCTAGAATTCTCATGGTAATGTGTATTATATGATTAAAAATATGTGTGTTCCTGAGTTTCCTTAAGAATTTCCTGTCATAAAGGTTTTTTAGCTCTCTGGCATTAGGTCTTAAATGACATATAGTCCCTAGATGAATGTACTTTTATTGTCAAATACAACCTCTGAGTAGTACTGTATATATTTAAACAAGCCAACTTTGTTTCCGATCATCTGTCGAAGAAAGTTTTAACAACGTGCATGGAGGCTTCAATGACACTTTATTAACACTTGGGAAATTCTCATGTGGTATGAGCTTCATGGCATCCACAGACAAGCTCAGAGTCCAGCAGGAGTATGTATGTAATGCTCTTAGTTTGGAGAAGTACAAGTAGATATGAGCAGGTTCAAGGCCTGAACTTCAGCGAGGATTGGAACAAGCATCAGGGTCAGTAGCAGTCTAACATTTTAGTAAATGTCCTGTTGCATTGACATCTCACGAGTTCTTATTCCATTTATTCCAACAGGATTACCTAAGCATGCCGAAGTATCACACAGAACAACAACAACAACAAAGTAAAATTGGTCAAGAATAAACACAGCAATACTGTGAATAAAACATTTAATAATTTTCTTATGAAGCAGAAAAAAATCTGCTCAAAACAAATTCAAGATACTTTTGTAAATGAGTAATCAGTGATTTCACTTCCATTTACTAAAAAACCCCAAGTTAATTTTTTTGCCCACTGGAAAGGAAAACCTGGAATATTTTATTCACTGAAAATAGGAGATTGCAGTTACTGCATTTTTTTTCTTCCCATACATACATATCCTTGAAAATACTTGATGTCAAGGGAAGGAGAATTTACCTCTGCTATTTCTTGTTATTCAATTTATTAGTGGACTTGACCTACACTACTGGTTTGAATTCAAAATAGATTCATCTCACATTCTTGCAAGATAGAATCGGATTAGTAAGAACACTGTGGGGGAAAAATGACATATGAAAGTATCAAACTATCACCAAAAAAAAAGAAAAAGTATGGATTTCATTTCAGAAATAAAATCTTGTAAATCATAGACTACTTATTATGAATTTCAAAGAAAAATGAGTCACTCTGCACCCAAAAGCATATAGATTCTGAATTGTTATGGGAGAAGAGGAGTTTAAAGGAAGGCGGTAATAACTGCCTAGTTACAAGTGAAATTGCATTAATGCTCTGTTTTTAAAATACAGCTGCAGTTAAAGATTCATTGTGTGCCAAATTAAAAGGTTCGTTTTTAACTGGAGTAATAGATGTCGAAGGCCAGATCAAAGAATTGTCATTAAGTATAACTGTATTCAGAGACAAGAATTTTATGAAGTGATTCCTGCGTTAAACTGCATTTTGTACTCAATTGAGATAAAGCAGTAGAAACAGGCCAAGATAAGAGTTTTCAATTAGCCTCCTTGTCTTTTTGGCCAAACGAAGAGAAAAGCCAGTGTGTGCTTTTAGGGCTGAAAAGTGGTAGTTAAATGTGTACCACCCCTTGAAACTGTTTCTGCTCTCTAAGCCTCCATTGTCTGAAACAGTGGGAAGCAAAATTCTCAAGAATCAAAAGATGTAAGGAGGAAAAAATCTGCATTAATATAGATTCCAAATAGCAGTGAATAAAAACTGAGCCACAGATTTTGCTCTTGGCTTTGGCCTCCATTAGCTGGAGCCTATTTGAATTTTTTAATGTCATACTTCTGTTTTTATTGTAAGCTTTGGTACAGTGAGGAAGCTTTCTGATGGAGAAAGTATTGCAAGTACTGCACATTTGTTGGGAAAAATATGTTTAAATGCATATGAATGTAAAACAACTTGAAAAATGGTTATTATGAACAGTAAAATGAAGTGAAACTTTGTGGATAGCTCTTGCTCAGATGTCATATTCGATTTTGAAATGTCCTGCTTAAAAATAAAAGGAAATCTTTGGGATTAAGTTTTTTATTAAGTGAGAGAGAAATATTAGAGAACTATTAGCTGTACAGACTAAACAACGACAAGGCTATAAAACAGAATCCAATATGTGTGGTAATTTTTTTTATAATGTAAAACACTTGCATAATGTATCACATACTCCGTAGGTTTAAAAAATGGAAGAAATATTTAATCTACCAGTCTGTACACAGAAAAGAATTTGAGTCATATATGTATCATCATTGCTTTAGATTTTACACTAGCAAAGAAAGTAAACTTGGAAGAATTTGTATCTGCTTTTCTTAATTTTGTTCTGTTTTTCTCTTGAGTTTTAGTTGTGTCCCAGAGTGATGGATAAAATTGGGGCCACCTGTTTTCCACTGGGCCTTTTTCAGTTTCTGTAACTTAGTTATACAACATGCAAGTATTCCTGTCAGAGTTATTTGGGAAAGCTGTTGTGAGTTAATAAATATTAAATAAAGGGAAAAAAACCCACTATTCTTTCTAGGTGGCAAGGAAAGCCCTACAAAAATGGCTGCTTTATGGTGGAAAACAGTGATGTTTTGTGAAGAAACTTGTTCAGTGGCATACAAAAGATGCAGGGTGCTTTAAAAATTAGGTTAAGCTATGTTGTTTTACTGACCTGATTCTTTCGTTTTTATGTTGCCAAGGCTATAATGTGAAGCTTCTCAGCCTCCATAATGTACCAAAGGCATATTCCATAGAATGTCATGCCCAGAATAAAAACTGGGGGAGTTCCCAGGAAGGGAGCCAATCACTGCTCGGGGACAGGCTGGGCATCAGTCAGTGGGTGGTGACCAATTGTAGTGTGCAGCAGTTGTTTTACTTCAGTTTTATTCCTCCCTCTCTCTACTTTCCATTACATTTATTAATATTGCTATTATTACCATTAGTACAGTTTACTTTGTTTCAATTATTAAGCTGTTCGTGTCTCAACCCCTGAGTTTCCCTTTCCAGTTCTCCCCGTGGGGAGGGCTGAAGGGGGGTGAACAAGCGGCTCTGTGGTACTTACTTGCCAGCTGGGGTTAAGCCTCAACACTTGTGTTTTCGGATGATGTTGGGGAGAAAAAGCTGGCTCTTTGTAGATGCTGTTGGACTGGACAGCTAACACTCGAAGGATTCCTGGTATGTCATGCGGCAGTTTGTGTTTCCTGGCTACATGAGCTTCAAGTCAGTGCAGGAAAAGGCTTTCCTTGGCACTCTGCAGGATGGGTTGTAGGCTTCTCCTGGCCAACACAGTGAGGAAATAGCTTTTTCATCTCCCAAAGTGTCCATGGAAAAGGCAGTCTACTACAAAATCACACAAGAAAAGGAAGAACTTGGTCTATTTCCAGGAAGTTTAAATGACCTATGTAAGAATTCGTATACGATCACATCCTTATTGAAAAGTTAAGGCTATGTAAATAAAAATGGTTGAAAAGATTTTTTGGTAGTCTGAAACACAAACCTTTTTCTTGAGGAAAAAGAAAGGAGGAGGAGTCATGTACATCTAATGTTTATGTGAGGAACACTAAGTCAACTGCATGAATGTCTTTTGCTCTACTTTTTTTGCAGGGTAATTCTATACCCTGGGCATCATTTTCAATTGAAAGAAAGAAGCTCAAGGAGTCAGGTAGTGTTACTCTGTCACAAACATGGAGAGGGGGAAGTGAGGAAGAGTCAAAGGTAGAAAAAAAGTAAATTGTGAGTTGAGAGAGAATATTTTTATATTTTTCCTAAATTTAGGAATAACATTATTTTCAAAATGTTGTTACTACTGTGGTTAAAAAGAAAAGGATTGATCATCTTATCACATGGGAAAAAAAGAATTTTGAAGTGCATCAGTGGTATGCTATGAAACTTCATGGAGATTTCACTGAAAATCTAATTTAGCCATCAAGACCACTCAAATCTTATTTTTAAATAAAGCTAGCTTTAGTTTAAGATAATGCTTTAAATTCAAACTTTACCTTGGGGGTGTTTTTGCAGTTTTTGTTCCCATCAGTTATTGTTTCTTGAAGGATCACGTTTTCTGTAGTGCTGTAGAATCATAGAATGGTTTGGGCTGAAAGGGACCTCTAAAGACCATCTAGTTCCAACCCCCCTGCCATGGGCAAGGACACTTTCCACTAGACCAAGTTGCTCAAAGCCCCATCCACCCTGGCCTCGAACACTTGCAGGGGTGGAGTATCCACAACTTCTCTGGACAACGTGTTGCACTGTCTCACAACCTTCATTAAAAATTAATTTCTTCCTTATATCCAATCTAAATCTACCCTCTTTCCATTTGAAGTCATTACCTCTTGTTCTTTCACTACAGGCCTTGGTGAAAAGTTTCTCTCCATCTTTCTTATAAGCCCCCTTTCGATTGATGTTTGCATCAGATAAGATACGAGACCTTGTGGCAGCTGCAGCTCAGCTGATGGAAAGTGCAGAGTGCAGCAGCTTCAGCCAGTTTTGTGTTTCACAGATCTCTGTTCATGGCTCTGTTTTCTGTCCATCAGTAATGGCAAGTAGATTGTCTAAGCAAAGGATTTGGCCTCAGCACAGGATGTTGCAATTGGCCATTTTGTTCTGTTTTGTCCATCACTATTCAATTTGTTCGTCTTTCACATATATTTTGCATTTTCAGATCATAGTGAAACATTTCACAAAAGCCAGTGATAATCTTTGAACTCCATACTAATTCTTATTTGGGTGGTAAATTACATTTTTAAAATGGCATCTTCAGCTAATGTTAAAACTGAAAGATCAGTTTGCATTGATATTTATGATCACACCCTCTTTCGCTGAAAATTTTGTTGAAGAGCGTTTTTTTTTTCTTTTGTTTCATTAAAGCATAGAGATGTGCATCTATGTATATTCAGTGACTAGAAATTCTTTATTTCTCAGTGAAATACTGTTGCCATGATTTTCCTCCCATCTATTTTGCAAAGGAATTTTTACAGAAGTAGCTGGCGTAACAGTTACAGAGTGAGATCCAGGTGCCTGTGTCATACCGTATTTAGACAATAACACATCTTCATCTTTTGTTAGGCAATATGTATTTATTTGTACAGAAAGTTTTGCAGTACAGGGGATGTTGTATCTCCTGTGAAGTTAATGAGGAAAGTACCACTGATATGAGTTAGGGTTGAGTTTAAGCAAAAAAATACGTAGGACTGCCTCCCTCTACTCTTGAAATCATTCAAGGTTTTGTATTTTTATATTTAAGTAATTGTAGGTTGTTTTTCTTTTCATATAGGATAAAATAGCAACCACCTCTTTAGAGATTTCTAGGGCATTTTTAAATTTTTCTGTCTTCTAAGATGTGACTGCTAGTTAAACAGCTGTGAAAACTGGTTGCATTAAGACATAAATTTATTTACTAGTTGTAAATTATATCAATAAATATCCATTGAACATATTAGAATTCAGAAGGATTAGTGCAATGAAAATTTGAATATTTAAGGAATTTCTCTATCTGCAGGTTATAAACAAGAACCTCTGGTCATTAATGCCCCCTCTTATGTATATCCTTTCATTTACCCTTAAAAGTATATACAAAACTTCTCTTTAGCCCATGTAAGTGGTAGGCAACACCTGATATAAAGGTTGTGGTTCAGTTTTTTTGTTCTTAACACTCTTCTATAGTTGAATATTATTCTGTTTGTTTCTGTATGTGCAGGGCCCTGAACAGATCTGGGAGCTGACAAAGTTAGTGGTCCTAAAGTGTGATTGCACTAAGACCCATAGATGTCAAAGTCCTACTGAAATCAAATAAAAGTTTCCATAACTAAGTGTTGATGTACACTGCAACTGAATTTAATTGCTGAACTGGAAAGACAAGCTCCCATGAAGCCTAAGGACCAGAGCTGTTCTCTCCAACAAAGACATCTGGATTAGAGCTGTTTGTCTAAGCTCCCTTTAAATCAATTGATAGAAGAAGGAGTCAAAGGTATTCATGAATAATGGGCATAATTTCTCTGATGCTGATAAAATCTGAAATTGCTTTGATCATTTGCATCCCATAAATTTTTGTTGCTCTCTAACTATAAAAGAAGCATAGATTAGTTACACGGTAGAAGTGCACATATTCACTGGGAGCTCAGTGAGCTACCTTTGCTGCTCCCTTGTTTTCATAACTAAATATTATCTTGAACTCAGCGGTCCTATTTCCCTCTATAAATATTTGTGGTTAGTTTTGTTGGGGTTTTTGTTTGGGTTTTTTTTCCTAATCTAAACTGCAAGTCTTCATTTTTTTTTAGTTTTAATATAAACATGATTTTTTAAAAAAATTTTTTCTTTGGAATTTATCAAAAGTACATACACTTAAAACTTCCTTCTTTTGCTTCCTGAAGAGAATGAAAGAGGTTTTAGAAAAAGAAGGTTCGCAGATGAATCTGTATTGAGTGCAGAAAGTTAGAGTTCACCTAAGATGAGAAAAAGAGGGATGATATATAGTTGTTGATGTCATGGTAAAAATGCCGTCTAGTACAGCAAACACAAAGAGTTCACTGGAGCATTCAGGTATAAAGAGCTAGTCTGAATGGCTGTTGGAGGACTAAGTACTGCTGCCTCTGGGATATTTAATACATGCCTTGCATTTTCTCATTTCAGCAGTTCGTATGAGCTATATCTAACCCCCAGGGTTTAAAGAGGGGAGGTTCATTCTAACTATCAAGTTTGAAGATTAACAGTCTTTTGAATTAGTGGATATCCTGAATGCCTTTGCCCTTTATATGAGGTGTTTTTATTGCTCCATAGTTAAAGTTCCACTTGGTTGCATAAGTGATTAATTTACTTAATCAGCTCTTAGTTCTCTGCTCTGTACATTGTGCCAACAAAATCCAGTTTTCTTTAACCCTGATGTTGTTTGTGTTCCATTTCATGGCCATTGTATGTTGATTTTTCTTACTGACATGTTCAAAACTTTTTTTTTCTTTTTTTTTTTTTTGTGTTAAGGGATTCATACCTGTTAACTAACAAGCCCCTTTACCAGCAATTCAGGAGAGGGAAGAGTGTTTAGGAATGGTGACTTACTGTTTGTTATATCTTTGCCTAGTCATCGTCGACCTGCTCAGCAGTGAATAGATTGATGCTGGTGATAAAGAGCTTACAGAGACTAGGCACATTCATTTCATCCTTTCGCTCTTAACACTGTAATGGGGGCAGGAGGCTCTTTCATGGGAGCTTGCTCTGCAAGAGGTTTTAGCTAGTTCTGGTTTTGAAAACTGGTTTGGGGAGAAAACAAAGATGGATGACGACTTTCCTTGCATCCCAGCACCTTTGTAAGTAAGCTCTCTGTCCTGGCAAAACTCAATGCTCGTGATTCACAGAGGCCTAGAACAGAGTCAACAAAAGAGAAAATGGCCCTCTGAAGCTAAAATGACATTGTACGTTTATTAGTCATGACAATTTACAGCAAATAATCTTAAAAGCGTAAGAATCTGTGCTTTAAATGTTGTTACATGCAATATTAGACAGTGGTCAATGGCTGGTACTACCTACAAAATCCCAACTGAGAATGGCCTAACCTTGTTCGTTTAGCATAAAAAAATCTGTGATGATCACAATCTGCTTTTCATTTCTTTGATAACTAAGGATCATGGTAAGCCACAGCTGCTAAAAAAGGTATTTTGAATCTCCAAATACAGATTACTTGTATCTAAGTTTTTTAGTCGTTTGCTGAGGAGCTCTGTGACTGTTGGATACATCATGAAACACTTGGAAGTTGTAGTAAGCAAGCTAATTTTTAAAAGAGAAATGGATTTCAACTTCAAATCAGGATTGTAAGTGGCATTTGTCCTTAGCATTAGGCAGTTTACAAACAAATCTGAAGGATTGTGTTGGAAACGAGTGTGAGATGAGAAGTGTGGTCCTTTTGGCTTTATAGGGTGTGACTTTATAATGCTGTCTTTCAGGATCATAGAAAGAACATGGAAGACTAGTGGGTTTTTTTAATAAGGGCACTTAAACTACTTATTAACTTCTTTCATTCTGATGAAGTGTGAACAGGAGAAATAGAAAGAGGCTGATACCTGAAACTTTCCTGCTATTAATTTGTGGTTCTTTGTCCTATAGTTATCTCAAAGTCAATTTAAGTTAATTTATTTAATGGTATTTCAAAGAATGCGTGATTGTCTGAGGGTTGTCTGATCTTCATTTCAATGTGGATCTGGCAGCCTTACAAAACTTTATAACAATGTGATGAAATGTTTGGCAGAAGAGATAAGGTCTACCTCAAAAATATAATTTGAGGCTAAAAGCAATTTTTTTATCTGGAAACTCTTTCAACATAGGAAAAAAAAAGAGAAATAAAAAGAAAAAAACCCCAGATCATTAGATTGTATGAATTGACATAGCTCCAATAAAATCTATGAGGTGAAGGTAAGTCTTCCTATAGGACTTGAGTTTCTTGCCTGACCTGAGGAGAAAAAAACCCAACACATTTTCACCAGTGAAAATTCGTTATTTGCAATATTCATAGAGAAATATTAGTAAAATTGTTTAAAACATAAGTCCTTTCACCAAGCCTTTATGTTATCTGCAAACTCTACTGACAAAACATCCTCAAATTTAATAACGTGCAAAACGCCTCAGATAACCAAGAGGCCTCTTCAGCATCACAGTAACATGAGATGCAATTTTTTTCCTGCTTTATCCTTTGTTTTAGCTCTTCTCAGATCATCTATTCAGATCTTAAATAGATTGTTTATGTATTCATAAATGCTATGGAGCATTGAGAGACCCCCGTTAACTCCTTTATGGGTGTGCAATGGAGATCTGACAAAGAAATGAAAAAAAGAAGTATAGCAATTTTTTCTACAGTATTTCTCCATTATGTAAGTCACTTTGACTTTTTTCAAAATCCATGATGTCGTTATTGCAGGAAAGAGGACAGAAGGAAAATAGAAATGCTTAACCAAAAGACCTTGCAGGTGTATAATTTTAGATGGATTTTTTATCTTTTCTCCTGAAGGCATTCACATGTGCTGTATAAACAGATACATCTCTCCTTGATGAAAGTTCTTAAAACTTGAAGTAACTTCTCTATGAAAATGATACTTTTTTGTTCAAGAAAGCAATCTCCTTTTGGTCTCGGAAAAGAGTTCCTTTATGTACAGTCATTCATGTGTCAACCAGTAGCATTTTACTCATGGTCTATCTGTAGCATTTCAGTTAGCAAATTGGAAACTTGATTCAAATGCATGCTTCTAAATAGAATAATGAAATATTTGAATATGACTGTTATTTCCAACACCAAATTCAGGTATCTTTTAATTATTAATTTTTTAAAGCACTGAATACTTGCTGCCTACAGAAGAATTTGACGGTACTATGAAAAAAAGCCATCAAGCTGCTTGTATTTAGGCACCTATAAATATGCTGATGGACATGCATAAAAAAAATCTTTCACTGCTATAAACTAAACTTCCATATTAATAAAGATAAAAGGTTAAGACTTTTGTGTAGCTTTTGAATTTAAATCAGAGACAGTCACTATAATCATAGTTAAGACAAGATGATGCATTTCTAATGTATGGCAGTACATATTAAAAAAAACCAGATTGTAATTATTAGATGCTTCTGCACATTTACAGGAAGTGATATTTTTTTCTGGCATTTTATGCTAAGTGAGTTACTTTGCTATTTGTATCTTATTTCTCATGTCCTGTCTTGTATGGCTTCATTCATTGCATGCACATGATCAACACAGCTCAGAAACAAGTAGTATAGATGCAAGAATTTGTGTTTACCAATATGCTCATTCTGACTGGCTGTGAATGTACTACAAATGCATTTATATGGTTGCTTAATACCCCAGCCCTGGTCAATCCACATAAAAACGAGTCAGATTGCCAAATGTATGGTTTTTACTGTGGATGTTCCATTTTCAGGGTATCAGCTTGTAGGGACAACACTTACTCTTTGAAAATCAGAAAAAACTGTCTGCTTTTTCCATTACACTTTCTGCTTTAAAAAGCAGTCAGGCAGAGCTTCTACACGTGCTGACGTGTCATCCGGTGTCTGAAAGTGCATAGAAGGCAGAATCCCATGCTTCTGCTGCCTGTTGTTCTCCAGCATAATAATGTTCAAGTACAAATTGCTTCTGAGTTGCTGTTGACAGTGATGGAACCTGTTGTATGTTAGTACAACAGTGATCTCCTAACTTGAATGGAGATCTTGGAAGTATCTTTTCATTTACATTTCAAAAAAATCAAAAAATGCAATGTCTAGTGAAGTCACTGGGCATATTTATCTTTGTTTTTTACCTCCAGCTTTCAAGTGGAGGCTTGAAAAAAACCTTTCCACTTGGATTAAATAAATAAAGAAATAAAAAATTATTTGTAGAGTATGCTGTATTCCTGTTCTCTGTAGACTGAGCATTTGAACTCAGCTACCATTGTTATGATAGCTGTGTCCCTCATCTGATTTCTAAAGGTCAGTTTGTGTTATCTTTATCTCTGTAGAGATTTCCTAGGAAGGATCACAACATGGTTCAATGATCACAGCGGGGTTTTTCCTTCTACAATTTGTAATATTAAAAAATACCAGAAGATTACTGTATAGACTTTATCTATGTCCCTTAGTATGTACAAAGAATAGCACAATTGTAGTTGTGCATTGGTGTGCAGTGATATGAAACATGAGCAGGATTTGAAAAGGTAGCACTGCCACAAGGAATCTATGAAAAAAAACTATGCATATGCATCAGATATAGTATTCTGGTAATGTCCTGTGGCACTAGTTTTCGTCTCTGAATACAATGATTAATTAAAAAATAACTGTGAAAAACTCCGTTAATAATTTCATTTTGTTTGTTCATTGTACTGGGAACTCAAATCGTTGAAATACAGTTTGTTAAATCCGTACTTGAGTGATGATTACGTTTGAGTACTGGATATTTCCATTGTACCTCCTCAGGAGTCTAGATCTTTAAATAACAAAAATTGGTAATGATTGTTTAGACATATGGCCAAAACCAAAGAAGTCAGTAGTGTGGTTTTTTCTAACTCACCCATCTTGTGTAGGTGTTGCATGCATTGAAAGCTTAACTCTGGAGAAATTATGTTGAAGTATACATAGACTGCAATGTCTGGATTTTGTGTTTATTTTTAAAATTGGGTTCTCCTTTAATAATTTGTGATGTATGTTTAAATCCTGCAAAATACTTTTATATATAAGACTTAAAAATTTTAAAAAGTTCACAAGGAGATTATCATTGTATTCTACAGAAAATTTATTCATCATTTTAGACTTCTGAAAAAGAGTACAGTTTGTACAATAGATATATTTACACAGAAAGTGTTCCTGAAAAATGCATTACTGTGAAGAGAAGGGCTTCAGGGATTAGTGGACACCAGCTTTTTTAGCTTCAAGCAAAGCAGCTGAGTTCTGATTTGGGTCAATGGTGACAGAAGCTCCAACAGAGATCCCACCCTGAGCCTATTAAAATCGATGCTGCTGTGTCACAATTTAATTGGAGTAAGGAGGAGGCCTCTGATGCAGCACTCCCATGCCTGTGTGCTGTTAGGTTCTGACAGCTCATCATGACCTTCCTTTTTTCAACTCTAAAAGTACCAAACAAACTAAGGTCACTACCTTAGTATGTCTTAGCAAATCTAACATTTTTGAAGTCTTTTATTTCACTTCAATGTCATCCTCCTCTCTATATTTAGAAGGTTTTGATGATTATAACCATATATTCGGTATTTCTGTAATCAGAGTAGTTGTATGAGCTTCTGTGTCATTTCAGAGATCTGTTTTGTGTGGATGTTCCAGAAGTTATTTCCTGACCTTTCCATTTTTGAGAGGAGTAAAGTAGCAGCACTGTGGTTTGTGTGCACTTTGCTAGTGCCTAGGTGATGGGCTGAGGTTGGAGCTGGGGACAGCTCTGATCAGAATAACGTGATGTGCAAGACAGAAAGCTTAAGAGCTGCTGTGCACTTCGTTCAGAGGGGACTAAGTCTGCTCTTAGAGGATAACCTGCCTGGATTGGGAATAGGATTTGCTGGTTACTCTTGCAGCAGAACACACCAGTAGCTGATTATACTGCAGATCACTGGATACTTGGTTACTAGTCACTGGGTCTCTGCTGGATTATTTTGAACAGCTATGTTTGTTTTGTACCTTTCTGATGTGGAGCGCTGAGTGCTTAGAGGGAGCTTGCTACTGTATCTCAGCTGGATACCAAAAATTAGATTTTATGGATTTGTCTTCTACTCTGCTGGGAGCTCTGTTGAGAAGATGGGTTTTGGGTTTCCTTTTTCACTATAGTTTTTCTTTTCTTTTTATTGGCATGGTTTTTAAATTGCTGTGTGCCCTCTGTTCTCTCCTTTAGAGAAGATGCTATGCTGTCTTTTTTACTTCTTTATTGATTATTCCATAAAGCCTCTCCCATGAGTATACTGACTTAAATCCAGACAGTCGGGGGTTGACGATAATGTGGTATTTTGTTCTAGTTTATTGATATTAACAGTTCACAACATACATTTTAGGTACTCTTGCTAAAAAACCAAAATCTGTTACAAGTTCTGGCAGTAAGGCATAAGCAGGGTAAAAGCTGGATCAAGTTAGGCACTTATGGGAGAATTAGGTCCAGCTAGTATTACCTGAATAATGTGGTTTACACTTGATTTTAGAAAGGAAAGGCTGTAAGTCTGTGTGGTCCTGAAGCAGAGGGATGACGTTGTTCTAATGCATGGTTTTATGAATCACGTTTCAGTGGGGAACGCTGTGAGCACAGGGTGCATTAGCACATCATTGCCGTTGATCCCATGTTCATGTGATTTACTACCACGTATTTCTGTGGCTACATTTGGTCTGGTTCGTTCTTGCTAGGGATATAATTTCCCGTGGTGGTGGACCCAAAATAAAGGCATTTTGCTTCTAAATGGTGCTGTTCTGCTTGCTTCTGGAGCCTGTGGCTGAGTTCTTGGTACAGAGAAGGTGGCACGAACTGACCTGGACCCACAGGCAATCCAAAAGAAGACATGATTAGTTTTTCTATGGATCACCAGTCTGATGGGACTGCCTATATATTACACCTGATGCAGGGGAGTTGGCTGTACATTTGTGGATGGGCACTGCCAGGAATAGTCCACTGTGAGATGGATTAAGCATGGCATGAAAATTTGCTCTCCGTTTGTTATTAAATAAAAGCCGCCAACAGTTAGACCCCAGTGTAACACTGTCTGTCTTTATTAGTATTCTGTAGACATGCAGATATATCTGTGCATCCTCGTGTGTGTTTCTTCAGTTTTGTGTTACTGATGTAAGACCTGAACTGATGTTGATTGAGGATATCTATGTGCACAGCTATACATACAGATCCCATATCTATATCAAATGACCTAGGTAAGAATAAAGCGTCAACACTGACAGTTGAAAAAATTGCATAGCTGTGAAATTCATCTAGTAAAGGGAGCTCAAATAAGCATGACTTTTATTTTTACTATTTTTAAAATATTCTGCTATATAAATAAGATCAAAATGTATCTTAGGGCCTCTGGTTCTCTCTGAAAAGGGGTTAATATAATTCAGTATTATTTTACATACTCCTGTTTTTACTGTAGATGTATGTGCATTTTTACAGTCTTTTGTGGCATAATAGTGAAACATAAATATTGAAAGATTGTTTTTAAACAGCTTGTTTTTTATAGTGAGAATTTTTAATGTGTGCATGGTTCATTCTTCAGAATGCCTAAAGAGCAAGGTAAAGAATATTAAGGAGATGATCCTGAACCACTTCTAAATGGGTCTGAATTGTGTGTTGATCAGTGTTGCATATTAGTAGGTACTTGGGAAAGTGGGATACATAATTTTCACCTCTTTTCACCTCTCTTTTTACAGTGTCTTTCAAGTACGTACATATGTGCTGCCTTTTGTGTTATTTATTTAAAATCTTTGGGTTGGTTTCAGAGCACATGTTACACAGTGTGCTGTAATGTTTGAACTAAATAATTCCTAGAATCATAGAATATCCTGAGTTGGAAGGGACCCACAAGGATCATAGAATAGAATGGCGTGGGTTGGAAAAGACTTTAAAGATCATGTAGATCCAACCACCCTGCCATGGACAGGGACACCTTTCACTAGACCTGATTGCTGAGAGCTCCATCCAGCTTAGCATTGAACAGTTCCAGGGATGGGTCACCCACAGCTTCCCTGGGCAAACAGTTTCAGTGCGTCACCGCCTTCACACTAAAGACTTTCTTCCATCAGAGTCCAACTCCTGGCCCTACACAGAGTGCTCCAAGAATTGCACAATATGCCTGAGAGTGTTGTCCAAACACTTTTTGAGCTCTGTCAGGTTTGGTGCTGTGACCACTTCCCTGGGGAACCTGTTCCAGTGCCCAGCCACCCTCTGGGTGAAGAGCCATTTCCCATTATTCAACGTGAACCTTCCCTGACACAACTTCAGGCCATTCCCTCTGGTCCAGTCACTGGGCACCACAGAGATCAGTGCCTGCTGCTCCTCTTCCCCTTATGAGGAAGTTGTAACTGCAATGAGGTGTCCCCTCAGTCTCCTCTTCTCCCAGCTGAACAGACCAAGTGACCTCAGCCATTCCTCATACAGCTTCACCTCCAGAGCCATCACCATCCTCATGGCCTCCTTTGGATGCTCTCTAGTAGCTTTATGTCCTTCTTTTATTGTGGCAGCCAGCTGCACACAGCGCTCAGGGTGAGCAGAGTGCAGAGTAGAGCAGGACAATCACCTCCTTCAGCTGGCTGGTGATTCTTTGTGGAAGCACTCATCAGGATTGGTGCTAAGCTAGGGGAAACTCTAAGGTGGACTATGGACTGCTTCTGTCCCACTCTAAATTGAATTTAACCACTGAAATTTCTAACTAAATCCAATGTGAGGGTTTTTTTGCCAGGCTAATGTGCTTTTCTACTTTAAGATACTTAGTTGTCCAGACAGTCTTACACACAATTTTCAACTTTTTATTTCTGCCTACACTTCCTTATAAGCCTGCAGGGTACTTTCTGCTAGCCATAGTTAGGTTTTTCTTTCTTAAGAATTGAATCAGTGATGGTTTGTATTAGATTTCCCCATATTCCTGTTCCATGCTGCTTTGTAAGCAACAATGGTGGCACACGGATAAGAGCACTGGGAGGAGGCTTAACAATGGTTGTTTTTTGGTTCTAATTACTCATCCTGCCTCTGGAGCACACCCTCACAGACCTGAAATTATTATCTGTTGAGAAATCATTGCTCTTACACTAAGTAGAGGCATTTAAACTACCTTTTGCAGCTCTTAAGAGCTGACTGTAGGCGGAAAAACATGTTGATAGTGGAGAGTGGATTTCTCTATGTGCTAGAAGTGATTTCCCTGTCAGCCACATATACCTGCACTAACTTTAAGCCAGATGCGTGCAGATTTTGTCATTAGTGTGAAAGGACAATGTATCTTACAGTGGCAGAAAAAAGTTACTTGGAGACAAATACTGAACTTTGGCAAGAGGTAGAGCTCACAAAAACAGTTGCCCCAAAAAGCCCACATAGTTGGCAGGTGAATGGAATCAAGCAGTTATTTGCAGTTATAGGTAAAGGCTTTATTCTCCAGTGTGTGGTTTTTGCCTGTCTCCCCTGAGAATACTTGATAATAATAATTCAAACCTGTTATGAAATGTAGTATACAATTTAATCTTTACAAGTTTTCACATGTTGCCAAAAATGAAGCATTAACTCTGCACACAGTAAGTATTAGATGCACCTGAATATAATACACTTGATAAAATTTTACATGTATTAAAATGCAGAGGGCTAGCTTTTAAAAAATATGCTTATTAGTAGAAACTTTATACTGGTTCTACAAAAGAATATAAGCATGAAGCAGGGGTATCTTATCCATAGAGGTTTGGATACTGAGTACCCTTCTGTCAGCTTTTATAGCTATTAAATGCTGTCCTCTAGCATCTCAAATATATGCAGCTTTGGAAGTGAAAAAGCACTTTCTAGTTGTCCAGCTTTAGATGAGCTGGTCATTAAACAAAATTACTTGAATAAATTCAAATGAAGGATTTTTATATTAACCGGTGAAAGTGCAAAGAGAGAGTTGGTATAGAGCAATACATGGGTGCTGCAGTAAATTTTGATGCCAGATGCTTAGCCATAGTTGTCAGCAGTCAACATTGAAAGAGCAAACATAGAGGTATTATAGTGTAGCTTCACTGGGAGCAATTTTCAAGGCAATTCAAGGAGCTGGATTTACCTCTTCTGGAAAAAGACTTTCCAGGAGGCTGCCTGGTCTAGTTGCTGCTATTCCTAGAGGTGCTGTATTCTATACCACAGGTAGCAGTATTACGGAATTTACCCGGTATCTGCAGAGAGTGAGGAGCAAGAAGCTTTTCACAGCATGCACTCCCCTTGATGTAGCATCACGGAGCTCTCCTTCATCCCCATTCCTCTTCAGATTGAACTCAAGGAGTTAGATATTTGTTGCATGAGAGTTGATTGTTGGCTTGACTAGATACTAGAGCCAATTAAAAGTAGGTTGTAATAATTACTTTCTGTGACATGACCAGTATACAGAGATAAAGCAGAAAGACCAAGGTTTGCTTTAATATTTTACAGCTCTCCTTTTTAATAGCTGTAAATACATTTATCGGCAGTTCAGGTAACTACAAGAGCTCAAGAACAGAATGCTAGACTACTTGATGTTTTCCTTTTAATAATTTAAATAAAGATACACTGTATATATAAAAATATATAAATAAATAAATAATTATATATATATATATATAAACTGGTGGGAGTTACCTGGAAGAGGTGCTGATCTGGGTTCGGGAAAGAGGGGTCTGGCATTGGTCAGTGGGTGGTGAGCAATTGCATTGTGCATCAATTGTTTTTCCCTTTTTACTATCATTAATGTTATCGTTTACCATTATTATTGTATCTTACTTTATTTTCAATTATTAAACTGTTCTTATTTTAACATACAAGTTTTACTTTTATTTTCCTCCCCATTCTACTGCGCCAGGGAGAGAAGGAGGGTTGAGTGAGCGGCTGCATGGTGCTTAACTTCCAGCTGGGCTTAAACCATGGCAATATTTAACCTAGTCAAATCTCCCATGGTGTGGAGGTAGAAACCTGAGAGAATTAATCTGTTCTAGCACTAAACCAAACTTCACATCTCTTTTGGAAAAAAAAAAACCATTATTATTGAACCATTAGAAATGAAAAGCATGCTTTTCAAACCAATCTAGTGAAGTCAGTTAATGGTTGCTTGAAAAGCTTCTGTTGGTGAGATGCTGCTGTGTACATAGCTGTAGTAAAACACTACACCACTTCATTTTCTATGTCACAAGATTTGGACCATGAATATGAGAATACACATACGTATGCACACAAATATAGATCCAGACTGATCACACAGCAAGAATATTTGGATGCATGCCACACATTCTTTGATAACTGCTGGCACAGGGCTTCAGCACAAGAATTTGAGTTCCTAAAACCACCTGGTAGGTTAAGTTGAAAACCTTTTGAAAAATACATCAAAAACGTCCTATGGCACTGCAGGGGATAGTTATGCACAGAATAAAAGAACTTGTGTAGTGTTCTGTTCAGCAATTCTTAACCCACAAACATTTCTGAATTCTAAAAGTATTTTGATGATTCTTTGTTAAAATACTACTTAGTGCTTAGCATTTTGCTCTAACTCTTGTAAAGTAAAATCAAAGTTAAAAACTTAGTATTAGGTTTTTTCCTTTTATATTCTGCATCTTTAAAAATAGCTTGTAAAAACATTTGGATAAATGCACTGGTTCCTTTCCTGAAAACAGTGTGGGTGCCTCTGAAAAGTAGTAATCTTCTCCATTCTTTTAATAGAATTCTGATTATATTCTGAGGGAAATGAAAATGCAAGTGTGTATATGAAAACCAAGGAAAAGGGAGGTTTTATAATTCCATGTGAAATGGGGAATAATATATGGTATAAAAAAAGTTATCTGAAGATTGCATGGCACCAAATAACATGGCTTCTCTCATTGACTGCAGTAGACTGAATAAATCCAATTTGAGGTGGGTGTGAGGAAGACTTATGATTTTTTCCTGTGGCATATCCAGTGGCTCAGATTATTCGCATTGAAATCATAAAAAGTTATTACTCTGCTTCATTGGTAGTTGCAGAAAGTGTAATGATATTCGAGGTTTACATTGGGTTTTGCGTCTTTTCACTTCTGGTATGATGCATCTAATGTTGTGGAGGTACTTCAGGCTCAAAATTTAAAATCTCAATATAAATTTAAAAAATATTTTTAATTCTGGCTCCTTTGTTGAAGTTTATTTTGCAAATGTAAGTAGCCTGATAATCATATAACAAAGGCAGATTTTCTATATTATATTGTGAAATCATCTCTGTATTCCAAGCTGTCATTTACACCAGTGTTTCAGTCTTTTCTTAAAGTAAATCGGTATCATTTATTGACTCATCCAAGAACCATCATAATATTCTTGACACTTGAAATGACTTGTGTGAACAATAAGAACACTGTGTGATGTGGACATGTAGGCAGGCAGGAAAACAGAGAAGAGCTGAGAGCACCAAGTGAAATCCCACTTATCTTATTGCTCCAGAATTTATAAACATGACAAGTAATACATTTTGGCATAATTTTTTGTTTGTTTGTTTATTTTTTTTATAAGAAATTGATTGTGTTTTTCATTGTATGTCTGCTGCTGGTTAGTTATACAAGGCAATTTTACTGGATGTTTTAGGTAAGGAGCATAAAGTTTCAGAATTGGCTTGTATGTTGTTCTCAAGTACGTAAGTCGTTCTCAGCATGCTTTCAAAAGGGATGTTAAAAAGAAAATTTTATTTAAAAAGCGTTTTTTTTCATGTAAAGACATCAAGAAAAGCTGCTTTTTTTCCCCAGGTAGTTTTCAGTGTTTGGTGGTTTTTTTTTTTTTTTTATTGTTTACTGTTAAAAATGTACCTTGCTTCCTAGGTTATCCAGCTTCATATTCTAAGTATAGGATCTACTTTTAAATTTTTGGCAGTGTCAGTGCTCAGTTAACCTTCAAAATGTCTGCTGAGTATGCAATATGAGCATGTGAAGTACTGTCATTAAAGAGCCTGCTTTCTCATTTCACTTAGTTTTCTCCTTTCCACTTTTCCAACACAGTATTTCAAAATACTGGAAATAGAAATAATGTATTTTCAGAAGAGTTGCTTTTATGCTCCAGGTCAAAGTAGTATCACTCTCTGCATTACAGAGTTTACAGAAGTCACTTCTATTAATGATGTTGTCTTTGTCAACTGATCTGATGAGTCCATCCAGACATCATGTTTTAACAAGAACTTTTTTCCTGAGAAGTCCATTGATGAGAGCATTCTTCATGTTTGTGTTCTTTTTATAGCATTTCTCGGTCTGCTAGACTGAATTTAAAGTCCATAATCAAGTGAAACTGTGGTCATTACTAAGCAGCAGAGAATCTAAGACTTAGAGCATTTTCTAATTAAGTACCCAACATCTTACGATTACCTTGTTATTTAGAGCAAGTTTCCACTTGCATGATTTAACTGTCATTTAAAATGATGCCAAATGCAATTGAATGGTGGCCTGACATTTATGAGAGATGTTTTCAAACACTTGTTTGAAGTGGTTCTCAGATGAAGCTTTGGAGTGCAGAATCTATTGTAGATGGAAATAAAGCAATCATCCGAAGTCCGGTGAGCTAATAATTGTTAATAGGCACACAAATGTGAAGACCGTAGGGCATTAATTAGAGCTCCTGGTAGCTGTCATATGGAAGTATCATCGGCTGAAAAGGTCACTTGAATGTTCTTACAGTGAGGACAGGAGCCTTTTTACGGTGTCTGGAATCTGTCCTTCTCTTCCTTGTAAGAAAACTCAAGAGAATTAGTGGAGAACTTGTGGTCTTGTGTACTGATATTTTTTACTTGAAGAAAAGATCTGATTTTATCGGGATGAATATAACTGACCTAAGATTACTGCTCCACTTTCCATCCTTTCTACTGTGGTCTATGAAAATGAATTAGATATCAATATTTACAAAGACATCATCTGATACAAACCAACAGTACAACCTGCTATTAGCAAGATTTTTCACACAAGTTTCTGTGACATGATTTCTGCTTCTTTGCTGGCATCTGGAAGACTTTAGGATTGCAATTATGATGTTTGTATTATATTTACATACATATATTGATTCACATGAGGCACTCCATGCCTGTATTCTCAGTCCCACCTGACACAGACTCTTAGAACTGACAGTTGAGCATAGCACCTAAAAATTGTGACATCATATAAGTTTAGGAGCTGAACTTGTAGTCTAGCTCAGGTTTACTTTACACTTATAATCTTGTGTGCACTGTCACACCAGTCCTCCTGCCTGAAAATTTTAGAAGGGATTGAAGTCAGCATCGTTTCCTCTTGAAAAGGTAAGAGTTACTCAAAATAGCAGTCATAACAGAGATCAGGTTTTCACAGAACACGATCACTAGCAATTGCTCCTGTAAAGTTACCTTATTTTCTAGTGTCGGTTTTATGTCAGAACACCTGGATAATTGATCAGAGCTAGTCATAGTCTGTGTTTGCATCAAAATGCAGATTTCCAGTGTAAAATGAGACAATCATGTTCGAAGGTGTTTCTTGGATATCTTCTATATTATGATCTTACTGGCAACAGCGTTACCATTAATACTCTAACTGCTAGGACTGACTTTACGATGGATCATCGACTGTGAATTTCTTTCAGCTGCCACTTATATTTACTCTGTAGAAACACTCAAATTATTTCAAGATGCTGCAAGTAAAAACAGTTTTTTTAAATTACAAACAGCTAATTAAGTAAAACGAATTTCACAACCTCTATGGGACTTACAAACATTTGAAGTGTTATTTCTAGCAAGATAATGTAGAGTTTTGACCTAAATATTTCAGTGCATAATTTTAAATCAAAATGAAATTAACCTGTTCTTAAAAAATTAAATATAAAAATCTAAGGATAGTTTTCTGTGAATATATATTGTAGCTTGAATACTTTTTTCAAAGGAAATGAGAATGCATTGTCTCATAAATAGACTGTATTATTGTTCTGTCCTATTTCAACCCACATGGCCAGAGAGAAAGAGAGTGCATGATCAGAGTTTCATAAAAAGGTAAAGCTTAAATTTTCTCCACTCTCTTTCTTTCTAATGCTTTTCAAGATTGAATCCATTAGGAGCCAAACAAAGCACATCTGTGTTGTTGTCCCTACTGACTGTCAGCGTACAGTACATTCAAATACTGCAGCCAGAAGGCGTTTTACAAAAACAGCTTTCAAGATGTGCTCTTGAAATGCATTTGTCTACTCATTATGCAGTGCTATTTTTTGTCAGTGGGGAGTTCTGTAAATAAAGCGTCAAGGTCTAATATTGCAGTAGCTGATAACAGTAAAGTAAACTAGAATCAAATAACCCACTTTTCTTTAGGCAGCTTTGTTTACAACTGTGACCAGTAAAGAAAAAAAATTAAAAAGTATTCATTTTTTGTTATTTTTGCAAAATCTTGGACTATCTACAGTGGCTTTGCAGCAGAAAATGCAGTAATTGTTTATAAACATAACAGGATTGACGACAGTTTGCAGATTCAGCTGCCTCATGTTTGACCTATTCAAGTAAGACAACTATATTGCAGCAATATATGCAGATGGAAGGAGTACAGCTGCCTGGAATTTATAGTCCTTTCTGTTCCCAAACTGAGAAGAATTGTTAATCCCAGAGTCCCGCTGCGAGGTTGGCAAAAATGAGTTCTGTAATTCAGATCCCATAAGTTACGGCAACAAAATGGGTGCTTGGATATTTTGGGGACATTCACAGGACTAGAGGTGAAAGTTGGGAGTTTCAACAGTCTGTTAGACCATCTTTTCTTTAGAAGCTTATTCTTTTGGCATCAGATACAGCGCTTGTAATTTTTAATATTACCATTGAAGTAACAAGTTCTTATTCAAAATAGAAAGGGTACAAACTTGGCACAGATTGATATATTTGCTTGAAGTGGGACTTTAAGAATATTTAAATACTGTCAATTGCATTACAATGTTATTGGATGGTGCAATAAGAAAAATGTCCTGTTAATTATTTTTGCCACAGATTTGTAAAATAATACTATGTAATAAGAATAGAACACGAAATAATACTGAGTTTACAGAATATCACAACACTTTAAAAGAAAAAAAACAACAGGTGCAGCACTGCACTTAGACTTTTCAGAGAAAGGCTTGCTTAAAGGTACTTACCTCTTCAATAACTAATTTAAGAAGGAAACATTTTGTTGAGATGAACTTCTTTTGTTCAGGAGCCTTCATTAGAGATCTTACAAAGGTGGGCTACGTCTGTTGCATTCAAAAGAATGAATCTGGCAGGACAGGCATATCCTCCTGGCTTTTGAGTACTGCTGCCCTGGTTTTATACTCAATAAATGTGCTTTTGCCAAATCTAACAATAATATCTACTGGATACTGCCTTACAACTGGGCCTTGAACTTCACTTTTTCAAACCTTTGTTGGTGGGACACTGGTTCCTGGATTGGCACTCTGTTAGCCTGATGAACTAATTGACCTAGCAGGACTCCCCGTGGAACTGCAGCTTCTGCTTAGATCATCAGGAGCACAATTTGTTGTTTCATTTCCTCTTCGAGTCCCATCAGGGAAATTGAATTGTGAAAAGACTACCTACTGGGAGCATTCAGCCCTCATGACTGAATAAGTAACTTTATTTTTTTGGTGCTGTCTTAATTAACAACAAAAAAGAGACTTTGTTATGAGGGAGTCTGCTGTGATTTTGATACAGCTGACTGACCCCTGTCGCAGGAGCACTTGATCCCACACAGCCTCTCGAGGCCGGGGGCCCTGCGCAGGTGCAAAGTTAACACAAAGCTCCAAGGAGCTTTGAGTGCTGCACTTGGGGTAACTCATCAACAGTTACCAGCCCGTCACCCACGCTGAAGTCTGCAGGTATTAAATGTTTGGCAAAAACATTCCAGGGGAAGAGATCTAGCTTGTCTAGACTTAATCAGTAGCAATAGTTAATGCTATTTGCTCGGAGGAGTTTGTACTTATCTGTGAAAAGATACAAACTGTAAGAGTTTCTGGGCTCTGCCATCATAAGACAGTGTAATGGTCTTATTATTAAGGCTGCCTGTTTTCTTCTTAACAGGACACACACATTTGCACATCTCTTGTTTTTCCTGTCTCTGAACTATATTCCATCAAAATATGCTGAAATTAAGTGTTTAAATTTTTATCCTTGCAGTACTGGACTTATTTTTCACCAGTCTTTTTGAGTTCACTTTTGTGTACAGGTGAACAAGAATGGTTTTGTTGACTCAAAGGAAAAATTCCAGGGATTCTTTTAAGGAAACAATTGAATAAATTCTCCTTTTTTAAAGTTTAATGCTGACAAGTCTTTTCAGAATAGCAAGTTCCAAAGCAAAAAGCATGGGAGAAAAAGTACTACAGGAAGCTGTCTTAGTGTGGAGGCAGTTTTTCCAGCATAAACATTTTCTCGGATATGAAATGTAACATTCTGAAGTAATAATAGCAAATTTGAAATAGTAATAGCTGTAGGTTTATTGTAGGAAGCTAAAGGCAAGGAAAGCTGGTATTAGAAAGACCATATCAATGATTTATAAATCTGTATTCATAGTAAAAATAAATTCACAGGGAGGAATCAAGTTTTGTTTGTTTTACACAAGTTCATATTTCTAAGCTTATGAACTAAAAATTATGCAGTTTTGATTTCTGTGTTGGTTTTTAGAGATTATGGGACTGAGGTTGGTATAGAAACCAAGATATTCCCTGCAGCTCAATGAGGGAAGGTTTTGCCATCATGGAAAAGGGCAGAGCCATCAGTTAAAAGTTAGTGGTAAAAACCTTGATTTTGTTTGTTCTGGTTGAGTTTGGTCTTTGGTAATGTGACGTTGAAGTCAAAAGTGAAATAATGCTTTCATTTTACTCGGAAAACATACAAAACACAGGAAATGGCTCTAGTTTCCTCTTTCCTGTTTATTCTGTTTTGTTTAGTTTTGTATTTTTATTTAACAATCTTCCCACATAATTTCTGAATGTTAGATGTGACCATGCACAGAAAATACTGAAATGCATCCAGAGAGCACTTAACTTACTTGTCCATCACTATAAAGGTGATGTGCAGTGTGCCAACTGCTGTGCTGGGGGAAGGAGTAGGACGGTGAGGGACAGGAAATAGGGCAATGCAGTGGTGTTGGTCTAGGAGAGCAAAAGGTGAGGCAGGGTAGGATGGTCAGCAAGACCAGCCGCGTCTTTGTCTCTGAAAAGATTGCAGTTTTTGATATTCCCAGAGAAGACAGAATACACCTTTCTTCAAAGGCAAAGAAGAAAGATAAGGGTTAGCTTCTGGAACACAGTGTTATTTTGCCATGCTTATTGGCCATAGCTCAAATGTTCTTATTTGGACGTTATAGCTTAAGGAGAACAATTTTCAGAATTTTGTAGATAGCCATTCTGTGGGTTTCTTGTTCATTCTCTTCCCCTTGGATTCCAGGATTTCATCCATAAAATATACAGATACTTCAAAGGAGGAGTATAGCTGAAAAATTTCCTTGGTTGAAAAGGCTGGAAAACTGCCTGTAGAGCAGAAGAGAAGATTAGAATTTAGTGATGCCTGTGGTCTGTGGTGTTTGGTTTCTTCTTTTTTTTTTTTCCCTTGTTTATTATTCCAAAGACGTGCCTGCTGTTGAGTTTCAAAAGACCCACCAACAACGTGGTGGGCAGCTTTCTGCTAGTTAACACCAACTCCTCTATATTTGAACCTTTTAGCAAAGCAGATTTTCATTCCAATTTGTGGTATTTACAAAGATCCATGAATGCAACACACAGGGAAACCTTCTTTTCAAAGGAGACTAACACCTGAAGAACTTGATTGTTGGCCATGATCAAAAAGTTTTTCCTATCTGAGTTACACAGAACTGTATGAGGACCACTAATCATGTTTTTTGCTTACAAAAATATTCTTATAATTTTGTTTTGACTTGAATTGAAATTACATAAATTATGGCAATTCTTTGGCTTCCACATGAGGAATTGGTGCTGCAGAAATTATGCATATAGAATAATGACATTCTATTCATACCTTATGGAAAGCAGTGGATCTCTTGTACGAGAAAATTCACTTCAATTTTATAAATATTAGTGGGGTTTTTCACTCTTATAAAGTGGTTAAACCTTGTTATGATCCCCTTCAAATGCAGCTTCAAGACTAAGCAAGTCTGTTTTTTGATCAAGTTATTGAATGTCTTTCAAGATTTTTAATTTTAGGAAAGTTGAGCAAAAATGTCTAGAAACTTATTAAACAAATCAGCCATAGTCAGAGAATCCTTTTTTCATTTGTGGAAGGTTAGTAATCTGGACCTTTTGTGGAGAAGGGGAATGTGTGTGTGTGTTTGAATGTCTGTTTACACGTATAGTTAAATATATATAAAATACATCTATACAGGCACACCATTTTAATGAGTGAAGCAAGAATTTTTGTCTATATCAAGTTATTTATCAGTTTCATAAAAAATATCATTATCTCTAGGATTTGTGTGGATAAATTAAACAAATGATCCCACTTCCTAGGCAAATAGATTAGCAATCCAGACTACCCCTTTGGGATCTGCAGATCCTCAGGCACAGTCTGTGGGTGAACTGTGGCACGTTTGTATGAGGAATGATGCGTTTGAAACATATTTGATTGTCCTTGGTGCTGGATAGTCAGGGGCATGCCTGGTCTTGGTGAAAGTTAGGAAAGCCATTGTGTTCCTTAGCATGATGTTGTCTGTGTTTCTGTCCCAAGTAGTTGTATTCCTGATACATCTGGCTCTGAATGCTGGAAGATCCTAAATGAGATGGAGAAACTGGCTAGCAGTACCACACTCTTTCTAGTGGAAGTTTTGTACATGACTTCTACGGTTCCCTGATGGAGCCACAGAGACCTCTTCCTCTTTGAGAATTTGTATGCTGCATTCAGCATGGCTGGATTATAGAGCTGCAAAGTAAACATGGAGTAAACGACAAGAAACCTCTTCATATGTGGTGGAACTTCCCAAACTGTCTCTTTTTGCTTCTTGGAAGAAATCTGCATGTAATTGTGTTTTAATTTATACCAGTAATTTTCAGGCGCCAGGATAAGAGGTGTTTAAAAAATTACAATGGAAAAGTAAAGACAAATACTTGCTATTGTATAAGAACAGACATTAATATAAATAATGCTATTAAGAAATCCAGTACGTTTGTGCACACAGGAATTTTTTTTGCCAAAGTATTTCATGTTCAATTTTCATTTTATTTTTCTCTTAAATCAGATACTTTGATCAAAGCAGGCAGGTTGCCAAATAGCTTTTTATCTTATAACAGAAATAGTAATGTAAAATATGAAGTAATTAAATTTGAAGCACCTCATAATGAGATGAAAAACTATATTCAAAGGGTGCTGTGAAATGAATTAATTATTGATGTCTGTGGGACGCTTGCAGTGCCTTCTGTGATAGGTGTTTGTTCCTATAAGGTCAGTGTCAGTTATGGTAAAACTCTTTTTGTTTCTGGTATTTAATATTGGTTTGGTTTTTTTTCCTGTGTTGTAAAGGATTGGTATGCTGTTGGTTTGATAAAGGAAAGTCAAAGAGAAGAGGATCTTTTATGATGTGTATAAATGCATATTAAAATTGCAACTTCTTTTTTGTGAAGTATTTTTAATGTAATTTTACATTCCTCACCAACTCATCTATAAAACAGGATTACATTTCTGCTAAAATAAAGGTATGATGTATTTTTTTTTTTTTTTTAAATTACAATTGTGTGATTGGTAGTGTGTCTGAGAGGACTTTTAAAATGTTACATAGCCATTTGTACGATGCTTCACTGAACCTTCCCTCCTGCCTTACTGGTCAATGTAAGTTAATAACATTATGGTTAAGTTATATATCATGAAACAACCTTATTGTTAAGTTACAATACTCTTGAGATTTGTGATGAAAAGTCTTTTGAGACTGTTCACAATAACTCTACCACAAGCATGTTGTCTCCATTGAGATGCAATCTTTCTGTAGTGTGACCATATTTTTTTCCTTGGGGCACTATCACTGTCTCTGCTTGGAAGGCTTTGGTCACACAGAAGCAGCCCCACATCGCAGTGGGCAATGTTCATAATCTGTGTTTTGTATAGGAGCTTTTTGAATGAACAATGTAAGTGTTCAGTCAAATCTCATATATCAAGCCCCAAAGATGTTTAATAGTTGTGCATTAGCATCTAACTGCTTAAGGTTTAGACGTTTTGACTATTTTTAAACAAGTAAGAACAAAGAATCTAAATAACATTATTGACATAAAGATGACGAGGCAGTAATTTCATAGAGTACTTATTCTTGGATATTTATTTCTTTATATTAAAGTTGTTGTTTATTGATTTTTAGCAGGGTTGAAGAAGAATAGGTTTAGAACTGGAGGAGAGAGATATGAAGGCAAAAGGAGCTTAAATCTGTGTTTTTCTAAATTAGCAGCAGCTTTTGGTTTAAATGGCATTGTTATAAGTACAAATAAATTTTACTGCTATCACTACTTAGAGTTTGCAGTGTGTAAGGCATAGAGCTTAAGAAGGAAATATTCCTAAATTCATGCAAAATAGCATGGCCAGGCAAAACTGCTCAAATGTTTTTTCAGTATTTTTAAATTGTGGGAAAAAAACTTGTGATGCAGTGTTTGTGTTCTTCTTTTTTTGAGACTTTGTTGTGACTTTCTTGCATGTTTTGACTTGAACTGAACACATTTCTTTGCTGTCTCTTTCTTCAGCGTCCCTTTAACAACTGCTGTTTTCCTTCTGTTCAGTCTCACAGCCATTCAGTACTGGGAAGATCCTTGTTGGTTGTCTGGAGGAATATATTGCATATCACGTGTCATATCCCCTGTAGCAAGATGAAGTTCCTGCAGATATTTAAATTGTTCATACTGAAATAGGTAGTACTCACAGATTGCTTTATCTTGTACTTTCTTTAGTTTTGGTAGGTGGTTCTGTACGTTACAACACTGCTATCACTGTTTCATCTGTTAACTGATGTTTCAAGCTGATTGGGTAAATATCTCAGATAAGCATTTTAACAAGATTTAATTTAAACTCCAAATTACTTTTTCATACAACATTAAGTATCAGTTTCTATGTGAAATAATTCTGTGTTGGAGGTTAATTTGTTTTAAGAATGTGTTTGAGGGAAATATTCCAAGCATAATGCAGTGAAGTATATCTAATTTTAGACACAGTAAACCATGCTACAGCTTTCTGTGCTGATAGAATTTTGTCGGCTCCTTTGCCTGGATTTGCATTTTTTTAGTTGTTGATAAAGCTCTTTTTGCTGCCCAATTTTTGTTATACATATGTTAAACGGTACATAGACTTTGGACCAGCACTAGAGAGTTATCCAGGCACAGCTTTGATGACGAGAACTGCATTTTGAACTTTTCCATGCTACCCTGTGGAGGGAGTCATCCTGGGTTTGAAAGGAAAATTTGGTACCTGGACCTTCAGGGCAGAAGCATGCATGTCAGATGAGGGGCAAAGCTGTCTATTAAACAACAGTAACAGCAATAAAAGTAGGGTTGAATTCCTGACCATCTATGAGACTACCAGAATGAACAACTTCAATTCGCTTTGCTTCCTCTTCACTTTTTTACTTTCATCTACGTGAGTGCTTTTCTTGCTGTGCCTTTGTTAAGTGCTGCTGGGCAATTCTGCCTTCCTTTCAGTTTTGGTCTCCAGATACTACTGGATTCACATGAAAAAAAAGGCCTGACGTTATTTATAAATAGGAATATTGATCTAATCAGAAGTAAGCTAAGTTATTTGGAATACACGTGTATGGATATCTGCATTAGGAATGAAGACCACCCAGTGCAGCAATTTTCAAATACCAGTGATTGTTACTGAATGACATTCAACTAAGGCGGGGGGGGAGCTTTAAGGGAAGGCAGATGATTAGCAGAGTATTAATTTGGCCTAAAATGTGTAATTGTAAAGCTGTAATGAAGTAGCTAAATGAGTATTTTTATCCGTCTACCAACTTACCTAATAGCAAAGGACTGTAAACCTTTAACTCATATTTGTACTAATCCAATTCCAGGTGCACGCTGCATATTTTTGTAGTAATAAATATTAAGTAGTATATATTTTAAAGAGCAGTGTGTGTCTTAGCATTCTTGGTAGGAAAAAGGAACTCATAAATTTTAGTCCTGGCACTGACGTTGATTCACGGCATTGCTATGGGCAAGTCACTTAACTTCTGTCTGTGTTTCTTTAGCCATAAAATAGAAATAACAGTGCTTATTTTCTTGCTTCCCACAGGAGTTGAAAGAAATTTTAACATTTGTGTAACTCTTCAGAGAATGTTAATTTAATGTCCATTTAAGCTTTTGGCTGTATCCAAGATAAATATATCCACTGTTACTTTTAGGGAAATTATTTACAACACTTTTACAGCACTATTCTGTTTGATATTTTATCCAAGTAATAATCTTTTCATGATAATAAAACATGGTGTTTCCTTGTAAATAGGAAAGCTAATTAACTTGAGAAAAAAAAATGGACCTATTTCTATTATATAAAAAAAAAATCTCAAAAATCAGTTTTTTTGACTATTCCTTATGTATAGGCATCTACTTCTGTAGAAGACAGTACTGTGAAATCGGAAGAGTGCGACTGCACAGATCATTGTCTATACAAGAAAGCAGAATGCTACCAATGCATTTCAGAAATTTCTTTTCAGTTGTTCAGCTGTAAATGGATGAAAATAACATTCTTGTTATTTGTGCAGATTTTCAAAGGATTGCTTACTGCTTACTTCTTTCCTGAAATAGAAATAAATAGTGAAGGTTAATTTAGCCTGCAGCTGGATATGGAGACAGGTTCAGGAAGAAGATTATAGAAAGTTAATGTGAGTTTTGGCACAAGTGAGTGGAGTGGCAGTTTAAGGTCCACATTCATATGTAGAGCGTAAAGGAAGGGATCAGATGGTTGCATTAGCAGAGAAGAATTTGCCCTCAAAATGGTATTGGCTAGAGAATGAGAGCTGCAGATGCTTGAGGAGACATGAAAGAATAGCTGGAGCAAGCAAAGTTGTGTCTTGAGTGGAAAATCCACCAGATACACCAAATGAGATTACCACAAATGTTGGCCCAAGAAGAGCCCACCTGTGTCAAAATTAATAGCTTTTTAATTCAAGTGATACATACATAGTCTGTATTCTGCAAGTACAAAAAGTTTCATAGTGTTATCCACTGACAGGTTGATTTAAGCATAAATAAACTTGGTGAGATGATCCACAGCAATTAAAAGTTAGTTTTTAGTTCTCTATGCTTCTAAAACTTGAGAATGTGAGAACAGAAAAATGTGGATCCAGTTGCTGAAAACTGGCATTCCACAGAATTGGCTAGAAGAATACTAACATCATAAGCTTATTAAATTTCAGGAAATAAAATTTTTGCAAATCTTGAATTAGACACTGAACAGCAGTCACTGGAAAGAGTGAAAATCACCTTTGTAAAAGAAATACATGCATTTTAAGATTCATTAAGCTGAGCTTGTCAGGACATATAGTTCTACAAGATACTAATTTCATTTTAGGGGTAAAAAACGGAGGAAGAGATAGTCAGCATGGCTTGATGAAAAGAGCTTGGTTGACTGGAAAGGCAAGATACTCCCTGTGTTTTTAAGAGAAAATGAGGGGTGAGGGGAAAGGAGGAGTAATATGTACTTGCAATTTTTTTGTTAAGATCAGTTTTTAAAAACATGAGGATTAGAATATTTAAATTCGGTTTCAAAAGAGATGTTGCAAATTTTCTTTCTCATCATTTCTTGTACTAGAAGTTTGTTAAGTCATGTCCTGTTACACCAGCAGAAATCTAGTCAAAAAAGTATTGCTGAAGACAGTTTGTTTGTGTGGCAGAAACTAAAATAGCAACAGAATAAGAATGCTAGAGAGTGGATTTTTTTTCCTCATTCTATTGCTGTTTAAAAAAAAGTATTTGAACAACTTTGTAGAAAAGCTTGCATTAATAAATACTAATGAGTGTGGTGTTCTTGCAAGGTTATGTGTAGGAGCCTAAAATTAGCTGCTGTGATTAATCCAGTATAGGTGCTGTGAATCAGAGGATGAAATCTTGGTTGTATTGAATTCAGTAATAGAAGTCCTGTTGAGTGCATACATTTAAATGCTTCCAGGATTAGGACACTCAAAAAATATTTTGAAAATCTGAACCCCTATCTGTAAGGTATCATTTGATGACACACTTGCAGAATGTCAAAATTAGCATGAATTTGAATGTTTTACTGTACCAAGGTCTGCATCATCTGCTGTAGGTTACATTCATCATTGCACAACAATTTTCTGTGGCTCTGAGAATTTCACATTGAAATCACTGCAAACAGGAAATATTTCAATCCAGTGTCAGTCACCACTGAAGGTAAAAGGAACAAAGTGTTTTTGTTTTGTCCTTGTCTGACCTAACTAAAGTGTGAAACTACATCGACCTTGAAAGTTAAATCTTGGTAAAGTTCCAGGTGCATGGGAGAAATGCATCATTTGGGATAAAAGACATCTTAAAATCTGCAAAATTTGACAATTCTTGCTGAAAGTTCTTGGTGTAAATTCATATAATGTTGGCAAAGGTCAGTCTTAATTTTCTAGAGGGGAGCCCTAAAGAAGAGTAGGAATGAACTGAAGGGCCTTGTAAGTCCCACATGAGTTCAGTTTTTCTGTCTAGTTTCATGACTATATGTAGTTCTGAGAAGTTACTTCCATTTAAGTTGACCCATGATGAGAGGAAACAGTTTAAAAACAAATCCCAAAATGTTCAAATAATGAGGCTTAAGCATTACTTTGTTCTTCTTTAAATGAGATGATGATAATTTGTAGTTAGTAATAGGTAATTTTTAATTTAGGAATTTTAATTTATTTTCTGTTAATATGTAAGCTGACCTTCAAGGAAAACACAGTTCAAATGTGTTACTTTCATTATTTGCTTTAAAGTCAATTCATCACAGTCATGAAACCGGATATAGAAAGAAGAAAAAAAAAAAAAAAAAAGCAGAATAATTCAAAACAGACCTGATTCTGCAATTTTTGTTTCTAGACAAAATACCAAATTGCATCAAGGGAAGTTTTCTATATACCAGGATTAAAGATTTTGTCCTGAGTTGAAATAAAAGCTCACGTAAATGCTCTATCAGTCCTTTCCAGCCAACCTTTAATGTCTATCAGTGTTAATATTGTAAAATTGAAAGAAAAATGAAAGTCTATCTAAACAGAATTTTTTTTACTCTCATGAAAAGATGGAAAACAGTTGCTCATAGATCTGTAATAGAATTTGGTTGTTCATGGTAACAGGACCACATGCAAAAGATCCATGCAGCACATAATTGAAACTTAATTTTACGGATGCAGGGAACTGGTCTTTGAAGCGATCTCCATAGAGATGCTATTTAGCTTTCATAATATTTTATAGTCATCTTGATGTCTTGCTTATCTAGTGCCTAAAAGATGTCTAATTGGGATTTATTAAAATTCTGATGGCATATTACCATCCATAGCATTGTTTGGAATTGTAGTTTTTATGATCACTCATAACACTTCATTCAAAAATTCTAACCAGTATATTAATTTTCTTTAGATTAATTTTGAGTCTTTGAAATATTTAACTATGAAAATACAGTCTGAAAGAGGATGCAGATTTTTAAAAATTTTCTATGATACTAATGCTGTCTTCCTTTTAGAGCATGATTTAAAGCTTTATTTCAAGCAGCATTCCTTTCAAGTGTGTGTTCTCAAGTAATTCGATAACTGCAACCAGTTTTGGGCTCCTCATTAGAAAATGATCACACTGCAGTGTTTGGTGACTGGGGCACAGGAGGCAGAAGGATCTGGGTCTGTTTAGCATGGAGAAGAGCAGGTGGAGGCAGACCTTGTTGCTGTGTGCAACACCATGATTGGAGGATGCAGAGAAGGCAGAGCCCTGCTCCTCTCAGAGCTGCACAGCAGTAGAACAAGAGGCAATAGAGAAGACAAATATATATCATTCTGATTACATAATAGAGGGCAAAAATTCACCATGAAGGATGGCTGAACACTGGAGCGGGTGCCCAGACTGATTATAGGATCTCTTTCCTTGGAGGTGTTCCCAGACCTAACTGAATGTGGTCCTGAACCACCTGATCCCTGGTTTGAGCAGAGATTTGGAGTAGAGACCTCTGAACGAACCTTCCTGACCAAATACTTCTATTTCTATAAGCTGAAATAATACAAAATGACACTGGAGAATGTGTTAAGTCATCTAACTCATTTCGTTGTCAGGTGAGGCTTTCTCTTTGCTGAAACTAATTAAAAATAACAAATTCTAGGGTGAAATATATTTATATTATGTCAAAACTATATTCTCTGTATGTCTCACAAGACACTTAGGTCATTAGTATTTCCAAAACTCCTCTCTTTCTGTATACGATTTCCAGAAACCCATATGGTCCCATCTTTTGCCTGTGCTATTCCTTCTAAAATGGGTATTTTTCAGTATCTTCAGAATGTACAGATTCTGGATTTGTTATGACTTTGGTTGGTAATTTTTCTCCAGGATAAAACTGGCAAGCTATAGAATGAAGAAATCGTTGTCTTTGTATTGCTTGCCCATTCTTCCCCACACTGAAGCATCTTAGGTGTGCACATTAAATAGCATTCTAAAGATTCCAGATGCAGTCATAGTATTTCCTGTAGAGAAACAAATTCTGGTTTCTAATTGAATTCATTGAGAAGATTCTTTAAGTCTTCTTCCACAGAAACTGGTTTTGCAAACAGTTTTCATTATTCCTAGCACACTGAATTTGTGGGCAGTTGCAGAGGCTTTACTAAACCCCCTCTTTGCAACTGTGTTTATAGGTAAGCTGGTTTGTGGATTGCATCGATTGTTATGTAACACCTGAAGTCAAGAATAAGTTTGAAGAAAATTGTAACAAATGGATTCATGGCTGAAGACTGACTTAGCAAGGACTGTGAAATATTCATTCGAGTAAAATAATTTTTTAAGTACAATTCTGTCTGGATAGATCTGAAATTTATTTAGAATAAGAATTGTAAATTTACAAGTGCATTTTTTTGAGGTTTTGGAGCAAGATATCTTTGAGCTATTGTAAATGTATGCATTTGCTATGACATGCTGAATACAAACATACAGATGCATTTGCATTTATAGCAAAAAATTCTGTATGATTACATGACGTAGTTGGTTATGGTTCTGATTCTGTGGTCAACAAGTGCAGCACTTCAGTCTTTATTCTTTCTCATTAACTTTGAAAGCCTATGTCCTGTCATGTGAAAAAACATACCGTAATGATTCATAGTTTGTGAACTGTTGCTGGTATGGGCTATTGGGTATCATATAATTGTATCAAAGTTCAAAAGTATTTTACAGTGCAGAGCCACGATTCTTAAATATTGAGTTTCTGTGTTGTTTTGTTTTGGGGTTTTGACAAGTCACTTCCTTGTCTTGTGATACCACTTACTCATTTTACGACAATACAAGTGTTGCCTGCTCTGATCTTACAGCAATGCTGTTCCCTACAGTAAATCACAATAATTACGTATTCAGTGCCTCAGCAAGGAAGGACCTTTGGAATCTCATGGAATCATGACAGTTTGAGAAGTGCAATGCCTCAATTTGTGTTTTAGAAACTGATCTTATAGAAATAGGAATACAATCTGGTTTAAAAATCTGTCAAATTATGTACTACTGGAATTGATACAGGATGGCTATAAAATGATTTCTAGACTAGGAAATGAGAGAAATTTTGAAACCCAAACTGCAGGTCTCTTTCATTCAATGCAGTAATTGATACAGAAGCACAAAGAAACACACAACCTGGGCATTTTTACCTAATCTTTAATAAAATGGATATGATATTCCTTATTTCCAGTAAATACTCATGTGCCTATTACAAATCTAAATGGCCTAATGAGCACTACTCCAGTTAATTCATATATGTGTATAAGCAATGTAGGTTTTCTGAGCCAGAGAAATATCTCCGCTGTAGCTTCCAGGGACTGGCAATAAAACGCTCACTTTGAATACTTGGCGTAAAACTCTTTCCTGTTCTTTGAAGGCACAGCAATACTCCGAGCAGTCTGCTGAGATTCTCAGCCTTCTAGTTTTTGGCATCTGGATTCAGGTGATGAACACTCTGACTCTGGTCATGAATGATGAAGGCTTATGTTACAAAGCCTGCCCAGAGCTGCTGCTCGACCAAAGCCTTCCAAGCGCTCCTGGTAATCATTTATGTCCAGTTTCCAAGAGGAACACTGAGAGCCAGATGTAAGATAACCTCCTAGAGACTAACATTTGGGAGGGATGATAAGAGAGCTGTTTATCTTCTTTTGGCATATACATTGGTAGAGATAAAGATGGGAACATATTGTACAAAACAACTTCAAATGCAAAGTGAAATAAAATCATGTGTGACTTTTTTTCCCAGATAGTTGAAAGGGCTGAGGTCTTTACAGCTGCTTGGAAATCTGTTTCTAGAACTAATTCATGAAATATTTCATTAATGGTGTCTACTGAGGTGGGAATTCTATCTTAACCTACAGAAAATAACTATAAGTAGCATCCTAAAAGTGAATTTTTCTTTATTTAAATCTCAAAGCATGTAAATCATTGAGGGGAGAGACAGTTCATTTCTGAGTTCACTGTTATATACATCATAGGCAAAATTTTCTTCAGTCTAAGAGGAGCATGAATCCTCTCTCAGTTGGTGTTTTAACTTCTGATGTTCAGGTTTTTTAAGAAATACTATTTTTTGTTTACCAAATCCAGCTTTTCCAGTGTCTTCTACCAACAAAGACATCCTCTGAGGAATGGTGTAAATTTTAAATATACTAGAGATTTAGAGAAAAGTCTTATTTATATGCTGAGAAACAGTCATGCCTTTAATATTTAAAATCTTTTTCTAGTCTCTATAAACCTCAGTTAAATAGACCATATATAATTAAACAATTTATATAATTCAAAGGCATGGGTTTTTTCTGTCAAAAAGCGTGGGTTTTATTATCCTGTTAAGATCCCCTTTGTTAGTCAGCCATTTGGGTCAAGTTAAGTGGCTTTCACACATAAGTGATCTTTGCAAGCAGGGTAGAAGAGAACTTGCCACTGTCTTAATAGCTTTAATTATAGATACCACTAACCTGTGGCTTTACAGTCACGTTATGTGTTGTGTTTTTTCTCCTGCCTAGTCTTTTTGCTTTAAATTCAGATGTAAATTCTCTGAAATAGTGGACTTTTTCTTTTCATGGTAGATCTGTGCAGCATGTAACACAGTAGAAACAGCTCTGATTTAGAGTTATGAGGAGTTAGAAGCAGATAGAAATAGGAATATGGTATGGTTGTAAAATAATTGGGGCATATAAATAATTTCTGGGTGCCTCCACAGTGCACAGTTTCAGTGTTCCAGGGTGACTTCTTAATTACTGTGATTTTGCTAATGATAATTTCTCCATGGTATTGATAGGCACTGTCCGAACAGGTACAATGTAGTAGTGTGTGCCCAGGGAGCTCACACGAGGGGAATAAAATCAACAGGAAAATGCCTCCAACGCAGTAGAGCTTCTCTGAGGATAAAGTCATTAATGTTTTAAACACAGTGGAGGATTATCAGATAAGGGATATGATGTAAGCGTGAAGTAATAACATATGTATGTGTATTCAAAATGTAAAATACATTAGCACAGTTCTGTTTCCATTAACTGTCTTATGTGTGTTAAGTATTTTCCATGGGGAAATTAATACTCGTTTCCATTCTGCGCTGGCATGAAATTTTCAAATTTTATTTAGGGTAGGATCTGATGACTATTCTCCTCCTGAATTAAAACTTTGATTTTGAATAGTTAAATAAATCCATGTGGAATATTATTTTTGGAGAATAACTGTGAAGACTGTTAATAATGGCCAGGAAAAGATGTTAAAAATCTCACAGTTATTTTTAGGGACAGCTCTTTGTAATAGGAAAAATTATACTAAAAAATGTTGTGTAATTTAGTATGGAAATACATGGTTCGACTCAGTAGGAATTTGTTAGAGATTTTCTTGCTACCTCCTTTCATTCTCACTTTGATACATGAGGAGGCATTCCAACACCTTGGAGTGCCAGCTACACTGAAGTGATTTCCATGGACAGTTTTGCAAGGGGACAACCCATGCGTTTTTCCCAAGTTCTCCTTCCTCCTCATTCATCCTTGGAAAAAGGAGAAGGGAAATCTCAATGGCGCGGTGAAATCTGAAGCCGTGGCTTGTTTTAGGGAACAATAAATTTTAAAATACTTTCTCCAATTTATAAGATCTTCAGCCTTTTGAAGAGAGTGCTGAGGGCTTGCAAGCATCTTCCAAAGAGCTGTTGCTTCTGAAAGCCTCATATCCATGGTCGTGTCATTTTCTAGCTCTTGCCTGAGAAGTTCCCTGGGAGCTTAGAAACCACCACCCTGCTCAAAGCCCCCTTTTTGTGTGTTTTGTGGTCCACAGCAGCCTCTCAGCAGCTGTTTCCATATAGGTCTGTGCCTCTCTCACTTGGACAAATTTGTTTATGAATTTGTTTCCCATGCTTTCCCTTTAGATTCCTCTAAACAAATACAGGAAACTTGAATTTATTTTCAGTCAGGCACTTCCAGGAGATGTAATCTAGGCTTCAAGGAGAAACTAGTGAAATCTGGTATACTTGCCTCTTCCTAGTAACCTTTGGGAGAAAATGTCAATGGAGGCCTAATGCTCTGCTGAAATGGTGTTTTGATGAATGGCTTTGATTACATCCTCATAAAAATACTGGAGTTGGATTGTTCCTCAAAGTTTTATGGTGACAATGGCAGTCATCTGATGTCTTAATGCTTTGAATAACTCCCGAAGTTTGCTAATAATACATCAGCATCTAATAAGAGCTATGGTTTGGACAGGTCTCTCTTTTTTGGTTGATGCAAATAATATGTGTAAGGTCCCTGCTGATTACACATGTAAGCAATTTAACGATGGCTGCGTGTTGGCACATAATCATAATTTTTTCAGTGTTTTTCTCATGTTCTTCGAGCTGGTCAATATTTGTCTAATCTCTTTGCCATTTTTGGGGGGCCAGGTTGAAGCACACCTTGGTTTCAGTTCAACACCAAGAGCTCATGATTCTGATTTAGATACTCAGTGCTTTCAAGAGTTGTGTGGTGACTTGTGGGTCAGATGTTTTCCATTCAAGATCATTTCCCAGGCAGAAGAGACTACCCATTAGACTAGTAGATTCAAAGATTGTAAGGCAGATCTGCTTCCAGGTTTTGCAGTGTAGATGCAGGCTCTCATTAACAATACATGCAAAAAAGGTACTTCCTTTCGGTCTTCTGCTTTTCCTTCAAAAGTTTTTATTCAGCCCTTTCTATAGCCCGTGACAGGCAGGAGATCTCCCCTATTTGAGACTTTATACAAGTTACTAAAACACTAAAAACTTTTGAAAATAGTATTTAATTCTGGGTGCTGCATCGTCTTACTTGTTAGAGCTGGTGGACTATCTTGTATTGATTTGAAATATGTATTTTTAATTTCTGTTTCTGAGCCAATTTTTATGAAACTATGGAAAACAGTTCAGTCAATATTAAGCAAATCTATATATTGGCATAAGATATGATTCTATTTAAACTAAATAAGGGTCTTACGTAAGTAATTAGGCTAATTGTCAATGGCTTTACATGCAGTAGAGCTTTTAGTTGGTTTTGGTAGGTTTTTTAAAGTTGTTGTTCAGTAAAATGGTACCTCATTTCTAGAAATTAAGCACAAAATTCTATGATGGAAAATTTTGATGTGACTCCTAGTCTCACTATCTTACACTCCTAGTCTCACTATCTTACACGTCAGAGGGTCGTAAGTTAATTCATTAAATTCCTGAGTGTGAAAATTCCTTTTTCAGAGATGCAGATTCATGTTATTCCTTTTTCTTTACCCTCAACTACAGCTTAAAAACCTCTGTGTTTCTTGGTGTTATAGTGTTCTTTAAAATAGATTGGAGGTATAGAATGAATTTTAATATTTCCTAAACTTGTGAAGTAGAAAAGCCTATCACAATCATCTAGAATATATTTCCTTGGAATTTTTGAATAATGTATCATCTCCTATAAACTAAGTTTAAATAAGAATAAAGCTGAGAGACCAGTAGCTGAAACCTTCTGTAGTTTGCTAGATTGCAAATGTTTAAAGAGTTTGATATTAATGTTTAGAAACTGCTTTTATGTAGTATTTCAAAAACTTTTGCTCTTTACATATGTGCATATGATGTCGTTGGAATCACTATCATACCTCAAACCTAGCCTAATTTTAAGAGCTTTTTTCTTAATGTCTCTTAATAAGTTCAAACTTACTTAACTGTATTTACTTAATTAAAATGTATTGAATTTATTACAAATTGAATCCTTTAGGTCAGTGCTTGCTAGGCTGGCTGCTGCTGCTTGACACTGGACTAAATTTGAAGTTTAAAATGTTTTAGCAGGAATACACTTGGGTTGAATTATGTGGGAGACAAGGCTGTAACTGAGCAGACAGAAGGGTGAGAACTTGTACTGATTGCAGTTTGTGTCTAGGTCCCTGCATGTGTAAAGGTTATAACTAAGTTAATCTAAAGGAATGTTTGTGACTCTCTATTCTCTTTGTTGGAGAGATACTAGGTACAGAAATAAAAAATAGTGATTTTCAGTCTTTCATTTAGCTTTCCAGTTGTTCAAGTTGTGTATTTTTTCTAAAGATTTCAAAAATAAAAATGATAAATAGATTAATTTTATTCTATTGTAGACAGGAACAAGAAAGCTTGATAAGCATCTTGTGATTCAGTAATGCAGTATATCAAATCTGCCACAGGTAAAAATTGATGTGAAGTGATCTGAAATTCCTCTCTCTGTGGTTTGCTATTTCTTTTGCTGTTTTTGTAGAACTTGCACATGCCCTCATGGCATATATGACACGTCTTTGCTCTCATTTCAAAACCCGTCATTGCTTTGCTTTTCAGATGCTGGACAGATGAGTTATCAGAATCCAGAAGAAATTGCTTTTAGTGTTTCGCTCTTGGTATCCCATCAAAGCTTCTGGCTGTCAAAGAAATATGTTAAAGGATAAATTCAGAATATGGAGTTTGATTACTGTCATTTGTGCATATTTGTCATTTGTATTTCTCTGATAACTTCGGAAAGATCACTTCTTTAAAAATTCTGTTGTTTTTCTTCAGAAATAACTCTGTGGACATATGTGTCAAAATTAGATTTGCTTTCTTATGAAGCAGAATATCCTTGACAGTTGTTGAAGGTGCTAACATGACTGTGGTTGGTGTTTTCTTTTTCCTTCTTTCTTACAAATAATCTGTATGCTTCAGGATGGAGTATGAAAGCAGGTTGCAAGGAACAAGATGTTTGCACTCTATTGCCAGCCTGATGGGTAGAGCTCTGCTCGCAAGGCAGAGCTCAGTTTAAACCATCGCGTGGCTTCTGATGTTTCATGTGAAGTGTGAGGGCAATTAGTTTAACATTGTGCAGATACAAGGGATAATTATGCCTTGCAGTACTGCTGAAATCTCCGAAGAGCTTTCGTACCAGGATCCTGAAAAGTTGATTGCTAACATGTAGTAAGTAACAAAAGAATTTATACATAGGAAAACAATAATTATTGAAAAAAACCCTCATAAATTTTCTTTATGATATTTACTCATCACCTCTCTGTGAAATAACTTCCTATTGCTTGTTGGAACAGGTAATTGGGCTGCATTTACTCTAAAAAGTGCTTGGCTACCCATAAAGTATATTTGCACGATTGTTACAATATCTGTAGCATGAAACATAATACTTGTGCAAGTGACCATAAAGACATGATTGTTGAATAGCAGACTTTCAATCTTTGGTTAGTCAGTTGTGTGACACTGTACAATGCTATTGACATCCAGATAAATAGTCCAAGCCTGCCTGGTGTTTAGGTGCATGAGATGGAATTAGCATCCCCCAGCAATAGAGGTGCCTGCTGTAATAGTTTCCCTGATTTAAATCTAGACCCAGGAAGCAACACAGAGGAATAATCCATTAAAGAATGCCTGTTCTTTAAAGAACTGTGTTTTCTCTTTTCATTCAAGAATTGCCCATATTGGCAAATTTGTACAGATGCTAAATCATACATGAATTAAAATATTTTTCAGATGTTCATTAGAAATGGTACTAGTACTGCAAAATCCGAATGGAACTATAGAAGTTCACACAACTTACCCTATGTTGACAGTCCTATTGTTCTGAGAACATTTTGTTCATTATCTTTTTAAACATGCAAATCAGGACTGATGCTTTCCAGGAGCTGGTGAATTGTACACCAGATTATGAGAGCTAGTAGATATAGCTAAAACAGCTTCATAAAATATAACAATCTTCTGTAAAGAGTACCGTATGTTATGGTAATGGAATGGGTTCACTAAATTAATTAAATGTGCAATAACCAGACTTCAACTTCTTGTGGCTTTCACTGATCAAAACAGTTGTAGCTAAGCCATGGTGTCTTTATTAAATTCAGATAAAACAAATGTTCCTCCTAAATCACAAATTTCTCCTATATTTAGCTCTGTTACTGTTAAAATATCCATTTTACCGTAATATATAGGAAATATGTCATATTGCACTTTGCAATAAATAGGTCTGTTCTGTAAAGAAGTAGACTATTTGCTTATTACATCTTGAATTTGACGTTTACTGTAATTATCAAATTTTTAGTTTCATGCCTGCAAGTAGTTTTAAGACCTAGTATACTTTTATCACTGAAACTTCCATTAGAGAGTTAAATCCTACGTTTAGTTAAAATATAAAAATATTATTAAACTAGTCAAGACGTTTTGCTCTTCTGCGACACACTCACTTTTATTAACAGTGGCAAAATTAATAAAGAGTTGTGGCCTATTTTTACCAAGCTTAATTAAAATCCCTAAATTACTTATACTGAATACATTTTAAGGAACTTATTGTAAATGCTCACAACTTTTTGGAGTAAAATAATTGTGAATCACTCAATAGTGTCACGTAGAAAAGCGTATAAAAGCAGTAGTCTAGAAAGGCATTTTTATTTTCTCTTTATTATTTTGTTTTCTTTTTCTTCAGTTGAGGTCTCCATTCCAAAAGCAGTAAAATTTTACTAGTAATGATGTGTTTAAGAAATATAAAAGGAGATAGCTTACGCTGTGTACTACTGGCTAAATCCTCAGAGTATTTGGGGAGGAATGCAAATCACAATATCCACGCTGCTTTTACTGCCTACACCAGTATGAGAGGGTGGATATGTTTTAATTGGTTGCTTTCGCTGGCTGATACTGCTGTTGGAGAATTACATGAGATTTATTGAAAGGTTTGAAAAGTATCTGTTTTTTTCTCTTAGTCACCTATACATGTTAATACATTTTTGGAAACGTCTCTTTTTCTGTATTGATCACATGGGTTTCGTTTTTTGAATGATCAGATGGTGCAAAGAGCCGAAATATGGGCAGAAGTGTTTTAGAAATACAGTATTATTCAGTACGTGGACTTGTACACTAATGGAACTCCCTGGATTTCATATTCTGAAATATTTTAATTTTTTTCGCAATGACAAGAGGTTTTTTTATCGCTTCTGAAGATCTACCCTAAACATTTTTCCAAACTGAAATAATTCAAACTTACGTGTTTGACTTTTTTTGTGGAAAAGTGGAGGCTCTCGTGGCTGCCCTGCTCCAGTAGGCTTCCTGGCCTGGGATAGCTGGCAGCAGGGCAAGCTACAGGGAGCATCCCCAGTGCTTCGTTGGGCTGAGGCTGTCAGGCTCCTGGCTGTGTGCCAGGGAATGCGTGCAGAGATGGAGCACTTCCATGAACCTCCTGTGTTATGTCTTTGTGCTGGTAGTGGAGAATGGGGATCCCTCCCTTAGGGATGCCTGTGTGGTAAAGCTGTGTAATCCTGGAAGTCATGGTCTAAGAATTTGTCCAAAAGCCAGATTAAAAAAAGCTTCACAACTAAACAAGTACACAAAATCGACTTCATGCACACACTCCACCCTTCTCTGCCCCACCTTAATATTTTAGTGCTATTTCATTAGAAGACAATGTGTCCATAAGTTGACAAATGCTGCAATATAAGTAATATATAACAAGCTCCCTTTATTAAGAAGTTCTTGTGGTCAGGTTTAGGTGAAAATTTATGTGGATATTCAATAGCATTGTATTTTCTAAGTCTTAGCAATTTCTCAGCACATTTTTATATGGGTAGAATCCAACTAAGGCTTTTGAGCCTGAAGTGGTAAGCAGATTTGCATGTTTAAGTGCTAACTGTTGATACAGCTAATAATTTAAATGAAAAAATTGACTCAACTGCTGACTGAAGAGCAGGTCTGAGTGGTAAGTAGTATCAAAAGTCTCTAGGATGCCATTCCAGTCACCTCTTGGGAAATAGATAGGTTGTGTTGCTTATAATTAACATGAAAATATATAGAGCTTGTTGATGTTCAAAAGTTGTTAATTAAATCTCTTAGAGGAAGAGGCAGTGAGACTTTGTGGTAGTTGACTCTAGCTTTGAGCAGTTGTAAGTTTTCTGATACAGGTTGTCCTATCATACTTCAGAGCCGACTGTGGAGCTCAGGAGGTGCCGCAGATGCTCTACTAGATGCTCTAGTTTGGCTAGAGAACAGAGTGCTGGATTGTTTCCACTGCTCAGAAAAATCCTGGATAAACCATTATTAGAGAATGCCATATCCTAATGTACAAATACTTAGGGAACCATCTTGATATTTGGGAGACATCAGTTCAGTACACAACTAATGTGGACTGCTCTCTGACCTTGACTAGGCAGCATGCCAGGGTCAGTCTGTGTGGATTTCTGGCTTGCCTTCCCTGAAACTGAGGTGCTATATCCAAGCTGCCTTTCAAAACGTCTTGTATTCTCAAATGTGGAGACAGAGATAAAGCTACTCTTCTTCTACAGGTGTCTTCACCTTTCTGTAGACAATTAAGACTAGATTATCTGTTTTTTGGCAGGCTGAAGATGGGTGAGATGACTCCCGCTGCTAGTCCCTTGGTACTGACCCCTTTCTTCCGCCATCTTAAAATGAAATTATTATACTTTATTTATATACTTCGCAGGATGAATGTTTATTTTACTATAAAAGTATTAAATATGTGTAGTATTTAGGCAACATGGTAATGAAATTCTGTAACTGCTCATGATAGACAGAAAATCTTTCTTCAGTGACTGCATTTCTTCTAGATCTACAGTTTCCTGCCCATTTATCTAGATATAGTTCTTTGTAGTTTTAATATTATTCCCAGTGTATATTCTGTTATCTGACTAAAAAACATATCTGGCGCATGGAATATTCCTGGATTTTGGGAAAACTGCCCGATTTAAATACATGAAGTTAAAGCTCATTATGGTAGAAGAGAAAGTAACTCTCATTGGCTTGTCATCTCCTAGAGCAAGAGCTTGGATTTGCAGACATAGTTCTGATGGATTGTTGATTACTGTTTGGGATATTTGGTTACACACTGAATGGCAGAGCTGTCTTGTGTATAAGGCGATTAATTATGTGCTAATATATTTTTTCATCTAGCAGTCTGATTACACATTCTAACCCCTGATAAATGAAAATTAAAAAATAAACTTATGTTGATACTCAGTGGGGATCCTTCAGTAACTAAGGAAATCTGTACAGTACCTCTAGAATCTGAAATCTTCAAACCCAGATCTGATGTATGCCGAAGTGAGGCTCACTAACCTCTTCACTAAACACTGTGAAGGTGTTTTTAGAGAATGAAATGGGAATCTATGGAACAGAGACATAAGAGTTCAGCAATTATCTGGTTTGGCGTGTTTATTCCAGCAAAATTAAAAGTACTGAATATACATTTCAGGCTACGTATGGTACGAGTACTGGTACTTTCTTCCTTCAGTGAGTAAGAAAAGTTCTCTGGTCTCGTGATGAGACTGTGCTTGTCCAGAGAGTTAATACCTTTCAGTAAACCAGTGGATCTGTCTGGAAAACGGGCACAAGGAGTTGAGCGTACAGCTCCTCCTTCGGATCTGAACTGGATCACATAAATGAAAGCTAATGTAAGGTATACACACATGAGGCTAAAGTAAAGGTGTAATAAACAGTGCTAGCTTGAGCTTTCATTGAGGAGAGAATGCTTTTCTGTGCAGTAGAAATTTTCTCATGACATGGATTTTTATTGTTATTTAATGCTGGTTTTAAGTGTGTGGTGGCTTTTAATTTTTGTCTAGTAATAAAGCCTGTTGAGATCTTTGTACCTACAACCAGTTGTTCCTTTCATTGAAATCAGCTCTTGCCTTTTGGAACACTACAGTACCGTTTTAAAAATTATGTATATATTTCATAACTGTAAGGCAGTAGAAGATAGAAGTGTTGGCTTATGTGTAAATTGATTTGTATTTTTAAAGTACTGAAAGGGCTTTGGTTTTTTTATTTTCTTTCGAGCCTTTACATTGTAGGTTAAAAAAGCTGAAAGCATATGGTAGCAATTTTTTAACCTCTCTACATGAGGTGCTTGTCAATGGAGGTCCATACGTCCAAAGCTAGTTAATAACAGCTGCAGGCCAAAGTTCTTTTAAGAGCTATTGCCGTGTTCCAAGATTCTCAAAGACTTTGAACAAGTGAAGTTGGCCACAAGGGAAAGCAGCAGGTCTGCATTCTGCTTGTTAAGTGAACCCTGTTTGAACGGAAAAAAATGTGGCAGAAAGTCAGAATTTTCATGCTGTAAAACTTGACCATAAAATACAAAATATGATTGGCTAGTAGGCTGCTGCAGTTTAACCTAAATGAACCATTTGCTTCAACCTAAAACTTTATTTTGCTGATTGCTTCACTGAAAATATTTAGGGGTTTTTTGATGAAAATTTGGAAGACTAGTTATACCAAATATTTTTTTAAAAGAATTCAGAGAATCCTAAAAATAGGAATACAGTTATGTTTGCATTTACATTTTGTATATAAAAATGTAATGTAGAAAGGAAGAATGTATGTGAAGAAAGACAAATTGCAGTTCTCTTGACCTTGTGGTGCTTTCTCAGTTTTATATTCCTGTCCATTTTTGCCATGTCCTTTTCAAAACGGTAGTGAATTATAATTAAGTGAACTCCCTCTAGACAGCTTTTAGACAGTTTGGAAGTTTCTTGGCAGTTTGGAAGAAGTCCAGCCTTAAAATCTGAAATCACTTTCTCAAAAGATATGGTCTGTATATTTTTGCCTATTGATTGAAAATCTTCATGGTATATTAAAGCCTCTATGAAAAAAAAAGCTCTTTAGAAGCATTTAGAGGAAACAAGGCTGTCTGGCTGGTTATCTGCCAGTAATAAAGTATCAATAAACAATACTCATCATTGTTATTCAAGTTGAATATAAGGCGGGATGCTTGACAGGAAATATGTTTTGTGCTCTACACCGGAATGGGGCTGGATCAAAAGCTGAGATTTGCTATGGATTTGTAGGACGCTGAGTGCCCCTAGGTGGTCACAGCTAAAAGTACAGCAAGAAAAGCCTCCCCTGTGCATCTGGCTCCTGCTGAGGGCCAGCTCACCTCTGCTGGGCACTGGGCACACATCCCGCCCACGGTGACACGTTTTTGGGATGTATTACAGTTAAAGAAGGACTTCTTTCCTTTTGATAGGTCTCTGCTTTACAGGAGAACGTTTGTGTGGTATTAATTTTAATCAGGCAATTGCTGACGTGCTGAAGTGGCAGTCTATCATTACTCCCACTTATGGCTCCAATTTAGCCCTTGTCATTGCAGTTGTCAGTATCAATTGGGGATTAGAGTGGGTTATAGCATGCAGAGTGGATGGTCAGTGGATCAATACCACTTTTCATTCCTTTTTAGCACAATCTTTTTGTTATCAAGCGTATTGATGCAATTTTGTTACTGCTTTTCACATTTTTTATATACATAAAATGTTTTGGAGATAAATTGCTTCTGGAATTGTTTTTGGGTTCTTTGCATTCCATTTCGCTACAGGATTTGAAATATGTGAGTAATTAAATGACACAAATGTTACCACTTCTGAAATACATATTTCTAAAGTTGTACAGTCTGTTGTTTCGAAAATATAACAGTGATCCTTAGAGAAGATGTGCACTGTGAGATATGTACCAAAAAATGTGTCATTGATTTGTCATTGTGAGGAAAGCAAGCATTAATAATGGAATTGTAGTGCCAAATCCAAATAGCAAGATTTTAAAACCAAATAATGTAATGCTATGTGATAATACAATTTATTATAATTTTCACCAGATAAATGATGTCTCAAATCTCCAAGTATGGTATGCAAGAAAACTTTGTATTTTATCCTAAGAGTTAGATTTTCACTGACATAGACATTTCTGCAGGGAAGGAAGGTCAAAAAAAAAGATAAATGTCTTACTCTGAGAATTCTGGTGAATTTGCTTCTATGGTAACCAATTAGCCAGAGCTTATTACTCATGTAAAACAGGAACTGTTTGCATTTTTAAAACCTTCATTTGCAAAACAGTATGTCTAAATGATAAAGTTAAATTTCTTTCCCAAGACCACAAGTCTTCTTTGTAGGTGGAAACAACTAAGTGTACAGTTTAAAAAGCAAGGGAAAAGGCGCTCCTAGGCAGCAGCATCCATCCACACTAAAAGCAAATATTTGTTTTTGGAGCAGAGAATGGCTGTCCCCGGAGCAGCCAGCTTAGCAAAAGCAGGAATGGAAGGGCAGAGCTCATCTTTTATGGCAGTCAGATAAATTTCATGCTCTTTAACATCAACTGTGACTGCAGGCTTTTCACTGAAGTCTGGCTCCTTCCCCAGTGTGAACAAAATAGGAAAAGTGATTAAAGTTCACTCAGTACTGGACGGCAGGAGGCAACTGCTCCGGTATCTTCAGCTGAGGGAGAGGGCGAGAGGGCTCTTTAATAAGACTTGTGAGGCTTCTTTGAAGAAAAGGAGTAGGACTCATAGGGCCTGTAGATGCCTACACTAACATTCATTCATTTCCGGTACTTCATATGGCTTCTTTGACACATTGTAATATTGTCATCCCCTTCATTAAAATGTTCATTATGAAAGGGGAAAGAGAGAAAATGTAACTGTTAACTGGAGTCAAGGGTCAGCAAGTTCTGCTGTGAGCAAAGGAGTCGGAGCTGCCTTGGATAATAGCGGCAGTTCTGGGGCAGACACGAAAGACTGACAGAAAATGAAAATATGGACCTTACAAATTGTCCCATTCTGTGATGGATGGGAGTCTTGAATGTCCTGACAAGTCTTGAAAAGCTGAAGTGGCTAGCAGATCTTCCCAGATCCTGCCTTTTGGCTTTTTCCCTCTGCCTCTGTCTCTTTTTCTGTTTCTCCTTGTTTTAAGTTGTGCAATCAGTATTCACACATTCTTATAACTAATAGGATTAGAGGCGTTGCAAAGGGATTTGAACAAGATAATTAGTTTACTGCTTAGCCCACAATATAACAGGCAAAACCCCTCTGAGAAGAGGCGGACAAAATGGGTCAGAAAATGTGTGGGAAATGAGGTAAGGCCTCTCAAACAGGGCTTCAGTCAGCTGCACCATTATGAAAGGATCCTGGAGTATTCATTCATTCCTGCAGACCGTTGACTTTTTTGGCTTGGCCACCAGAGGTGTCAAGGAAAGAGACCGAGCTGAGCAGTGGGAAGTGTTGCTGGATACGAAGGAGCTTGTTTCAAGTGCTTAAGTGCAATTTAAGGTTCTTTGCCACCATGCCACATAGAGTAACTGTAGAAAAGTGAAGCAGCCTCGAGCAGTTTACAAAGCTGAGGCCATAAAAGCAAAGCTACTTGTAAACCTTGGGGTAGATCACATCTCAGAAATAGGCAAGTGAAATATTGAATCAAAAAAATTAATTTTGAGTTCTGTTTGAACATCTATCTAGGAGTTATTTAAAACATAAATTTTATAGCAGTGCATTTAAGCGTTCCATTTAAATATATTTTTTCTAGTTTTAAGATGTGCCAGCCAGAAAAAGCCTCCACATCCAGTCCCCCACTGCCCCCACCCGGTGATAGTATGGTGCATGAATTACCAAGTGATGGTATTTGTTTTCCAAAGGAGTAGCAGGAAATGCCTCAAAGTTCCTGCCTTTTTTTTTTTT